>VOQJ01003002.1:4181-29678 GCA_015052665.1 Apistogramma diplotaenia
TGATGTAGCTGACCTTCACGATACTGAGCATCTCTTCGTGAGGAAGTCCGTAAAGCTTCTGTTTCCCCAACACTGAAGCATTAAACAGTCACCAGGCTGGTGGACATGTTAACGCTGGCAGTTTAATTATTAGTAATTACCTTACAGTAATATTAGCTGTCTATTATCATTAACCCCTTCAGTCACATTACAGGAATTTTATGGGAAAAAAATTTCTTCTTCATATAATTTTTTTTTAGATAGGAGATGTTAGAAAATGCAATATATAATATTGAACTGTATAAGGTGACTGAAGAGGTTAAAGTAGCTGCTAATGGTTATGGCTAATTAAAGAACAGCATCAATGTTGGAGTCTAGGCCGTTTACATGATTAGTCATTATTAGAGAGTGTTAATTTGACAGGATGACACAATTACTTGTGTCTAAAAATGATTGTTTGTTTTAAAGTCCCATACAGAAGCAAAGAAAAGTGTACCAGCAATTAGAGGGAAACAGCAGCAACTCAATTATTTGATCAGCTACAAAATATGATGCGAAATGGGAATGGATACCGCAGCCTGGCATTAAAGATTAAAGTATCAAGAAGCTCAAACTTTATGTATACTGTTTTCAGTAAATAAGAAAATGGATGATTTTTTTTGAGGGGGGGGGGGTGCACATCGTTCACATTTAATCTAACTACCTCTGATTAAGACATATGTGCATTTCCCCACTTCCTATCCAGTAGGGAGTTCTCTCTGTAGCTCTCGTGGAGCCTGTCTCACACACACCACACGGATGTGGTCTTTGTGAGGACGGCAGAGAGAATTAAATGCTCAGGAGTGTGGGCAGAGTCGATGCTGACAGTGCAGCAACACAAATGCAACAGGTCTTTTGCTCGTAAAGGCGGAAACGCGGGAAAGCTGTCAAAACATTTATTGAAAGTATTCAGTGGGAGAAATGTGTTGGAAAAAAAATCAACTTCCTAGGTCCTGGTTCATCTGTCGTTGCAGGTCTGTTATGCTAGCAGCCTGGTGCGCACACACAATCATTTAAATTACTGGTTATCTTATCTACAATATGAATGTGGGACTGCAACCAAGCTGACTGTTACAGTGAATGCAGTCGGTCCAAGATGGTCAAAACATTGTTGCTCGCAATTCTCAATCTCAAAGTCTCAGCTTGACTTTCAGATCTCTCAGTGATAACAGTGTAACGCTGCAGCTCAATGCTGTCAGGAAACGTCTTTAACATCTGCTCAACGCGGAGGTGTTAGTTCTTGTATACAGGACACATAATTAGTCATGTTAATGATCCATTAACATCTGGCTTACATTCACCAAGGTCTTCAAGGTCAACTTAATGATTTATTGATTGAATATTGACAGAAAAAAAGCCTTATGACTTAGAAACTGTGATCCTTACAAGTGTGGTGTGTTCTGCCAACATATAGGAAGCACCATCCAAAGAGTTAAAATATGTCACATTTGACCTCTGACCTCTCCTTCAAAGTGATGCAGTGATAATGCTATATAGAGCTATTTAACATGATGTTTCTTACTGTCATTGCTTGTATTACAACATTATGTTACTCCGGAGCTCTGACTGCTTCTTCAAGGTCAAATAAGGTCAAACGTTCATAAATTTTGCTGCCTTTGTTTGTATCGGCAACATTTAGGAAATGATACTTGTATGCGGGGACTCTAAATATCTCATTAAAGTTTGTGACTAATTATGTCACATTTGACTTCTCTCACTTTTACATTTGACAGCTGCTTTTCTCTCACGTTGAGCCCAGAAGGCATTAAATGTTTAAAGGAAGCAAGAAAGGAGAAAGAGAATGAGCTGCCCAGCTGGTTGGAAATATCCTGCAGTATAATGCAGGATATAATTAGCTCAAACTACTCATGTCCAGTTATTTGCAAATCGATACCTATTATGAATATGAATAACAATGTTAAACATATTAGCATGTTAAACTGGTGTACATTGTTAATAGAATAACCGATGGCATCATCAATTCAAACTAATTTTGCTACGGTTTTTCAAATTAAGGGAGGAAAATTGAACTAAGAAGAAAAAGGGCCTGTGTTCTGCACATGTTGAAAGCTGTCCATGAGCTGGATGTATTGCCTCATTGCCATATCCCTATATTTCACTAGCCTTTCCCATCAGAGTGATTTATTTGAATGCAAATATGGAGGCTTTGGTTTACCTTCCTATTTCAGTCTGCGAGCACTTACTGTGAAAAATGAATGTCAGTTTTTCAATGATCAAAAAAAGATTGGTCCTAAACCCAGTGCAATCACATTTCCCTGCACATCAGGTGATGTGGAAGGGCCTCTCCCTGTGTGACAGGGTGAAACTGTTCTTCGGGGGGCTGCAGTGCACACAGAGCCATTACTAACACTGGCACAGTCAACTCCGTGTCATCGTATAAATCAGACGTCTTGGCCACAGGTGGCCCATAGATCACACAGTCACACCACAGTGTCAGGCAGAAACAGCGGATGTGCACACCACATGCTTTAGTTCCAAAGAGGAAATCAATCACTTGGAGTGTCTGAGCTGCTAGTACCACCTCCACTTAGCCTCAGCACCCACTGCACTGTGCCACCTATACCAGAAATTAACAGTATCAAAGGGAATGGACCGCTTTCTGTTTTCACTGTGCCTTCAATCAGCACCCATGTTTTCTTAGCCGACAGGTCCGGAGCAGACCCGTCCAGGGAGTTTCTGAGCGATTTAAAAAAAAACAAAACAAAACAATGTTGATCTGTGAGCTTTAAAGGTCTGGCTTAAAAAAAGGATTGGCAGAAGCAGAATGAATTCAGTAGTTTGAGCTTTATGGCTGGCAGCTATGAAATCTATTTACTGCAGAATGGAGCGACTGAGCCTGATGGGCCAAAATTAAAAGCCCATGTGGTGTGATGATTTTCCACACACATTTAGGAAACGCATCGTCAATAAATCAATGTGGACAGTCGAAACTAAAAGGTGTCTAATTGCGTTTACATCCAGTGTTTAGTCTGACTTACACATAGGAAAACATTATGTTATCGAACCGAATTAATGCGTGAGCTGTTTGCCGTTTCTTGAATCGTGATGGGCGTTTCTTCCCCTGTGACCTCATCTTCAAACACTAGACTGAGCGAGTTGTCCTCGGTGGAACATGAGCCCTATTTGCACTTCAAATTAACTGTTATTTGGCTTTAACAGTCTAAAAAGAAATCAGCACGGTCCACTTGGCATTGGATTAGTCGGTGATGGTGTTTTGATTCTCCAGTTAGGAAAAGGAAGAAACTAAATAACACAGTGAAGTCCGATGCTGTCACACGCTCTTTAAGGTGACTTCACGATCAATACGTATTGATAGGCGTTTCACAGTCCAGTCCTTGAACACCTCGGTACAGTATTTAAAGTCATGACTTTTCAGTGATGCCCAAGGCTTTCAGTTGTTTTAAATACCGTTCACAATTTGGTTCATTGATTTGAAAAAAACACACACACACAACCAAACAAATAACGAGAAGCAGCTTTTTTCCCCCAGACACGGTTCAGATGGCAGTCTGTGTGAATTTACCTTTCTTCTTAAGAAATAAAATCCTGCTAAACGAGGGATCACCTTTCATCCCTGCTACATGGCAAGATAAAGCAGAACAACAGAAGATGCCCACTACCCTGGATGGTTTCATGTATTTATGATTCAACTAACAGCTGTCATGACAGAAATATTGATTCTTACATCAGACTGAGGTATAACGACTGCTTCTCTGCTTATGTGTCTCACCTGTATGAGGCGTCCCTGTTCCGTTTGCAGTGTGTTAAGGTCTTGCCCGAGGCTGCTCTGCCCCCTGCGTAACGATTCGTAGTCCATTTTCAGTTGGCCGGCGTGGGCTGACAGTTTGGCCACCTCCTCAGCCAGACTGACGAGCAGAGCCCGATCCTGTCCCTTCACAGACTTCAAATCAGAGTCGTGGTCGGTCAGTGAGTGGAGCAATGAGGTCTGCACACCCTCCAGACGCATAAAGTTACTGTTGTAATCCGGACAGTTGGGGTCAATGAAGATGTTAATGCGAGATCCGTCGCCTCTCTCGACAGTGACCAGGGCATTGGCCTCATCCTGATTGGTAGAAATGTGCGGTAGGCCGTCAGACATGGGTGGAGCCTGGTAGTGATTCATGAAAAGGATGGTGCCAGTTACAGTGACAGCCAGCAATACAGCCACGAAGAGAAGGATAGTGCACAGCAGGTAGCTGCAGCTCATCCTCTGTAAGTTGGAAAGAAGGGAGGGAGAAAAGGAAGGAAGAGAGAAAAAAGGTGTTTTAGAATTTACACCAAAATGACATCAAAGCACCTTCACATTCAAAGAGGAATGACTTTCATCAATCACCAGAGATATTTAAAATGTCAATTTAAGTGCTGAGCCCCATGTAATAACCATATTCCCATGACAAAATGTATTGTGAATTATTTATGCAGCAAAAACTGTTGATTCCATCAACAGTCAGTCTTATTAAAAATCAAAGAGACCATTTCTGTCTAAACACAGCTTTTCATTTCAGTTGTGGTGGGGAAGATGCTAAACTCCTACATGTCAGGAAACCAGTCAGGCACCTGAGAGTTCCCTCTTTTCATTTCTGTGCTGGAAAGGGAAACAATAAAACATGAGGATATGGAAACCACTAAGAAAAAGCAAAGCAAAGGTGACTCGGATGTCCAATCGGATGTAAATGAATGAGTGTGGAAGCCACTTAGAGGAAAAAATGAAGGAACTGTACCGGTAACATAGTCTCCAATAATTGGGCTATAAAATGTTTTTATGATGGCCCTTTAGGATCCAGCCCCATTTTCCACTCAGGTTAAGAGAACTTGCAATGGATACTAGAAAGCATGGCCCACCCATATGAATGATTAATAAGTCTTAGCTCCCCAATATCTCTCTAACAAATGAATCACCACCTGACAGCTCAGTAAATTTTAAGATTGTTCACATTCTGTATTGTTTCCCTCAATGACTGTATGCGAGCTTTGTTTTATGTTGGAATGTGAAAGTGAGAGTGAGGACATTAATATGTAAATTGGTTGTGCAAAGCACAGTGAAGCACACTAATAGACAGCTAATGGTCTGCTTTATGAGAGAGCTTTACAGTTCTTTTAATGTGAGGAAAATCAATGTTGCTTTGCAGGAAGTACTCCAATCAACTTTGTTTACCTACAGTCTTTGGATAGCAGGCATTAAAAGTTGTTACTGTCCTGATAAATAGAGGCATACACGCGACACTAATTTTGAAAACCCACCTTAATGTGGCTTTTTTTAGAGATACCATCTGTGTGCATGTGATCACTGTCAATGCACCCTAGCCTATGTTTTATTGAAAATTGGTTGCTATATGAGCATACACATAAACAATAAATCAACACAAACAAAATCATTCAAAAATGCTGCTTTTTTACCCCCCAACAGAACAGGAACAGTTTGAGGAACACGACAAAGAGCCTGAGACATTTACCAAACTTTCTGGTGCCCAAACTGATTTAACATCTGTTGGATGCACAGAAACATGCCCTCACTAGCACACCATCCTGCAGCCCACAGGATCCAAAGGACCTGTGCCAGGACTCTGAAAGGTCAAAGTTTTTTTGGCAGCATAACGGGCAGCTCTATATTTTTAGGCTAGTGGTTTTCATGTAGGTGGCAAACTGGTGTTTGGTAAAAAGAAAGTACACCCTCTTTCAATTATAATATAGCTTTCAATTATAACACATCAGGACAAAGCAAAAATCAAGGCCTCAGCTGATCTTAGAATTAGTTAAATAGAGCCTCAGATGAACAACAACACATGACATATTACCCTGTGTGTCATTATTTATTTAACACAAAAGCCGTGCGGTGCAGAAGCACTGTGTGAAAAATACACTCTTACTGCTTTAAGAGGGTAAGTAGCAGCCAGGTGCTGCTAATTAAATGCTCTTGATTAACTGATCATCAGCAAGTGTGAGCACCTGTGTGAAAGCAGAATGTTTCAGCCGTGAACTGAAGCTTTCAGGTGTACATTACCACAGTACCAAGGAAGAAAGTCATCAGCAATAATCTTAAAGAAGCAATTTTGCTTCTAGTTTGGGAAGGTTAGAAGACCTTTTCCAAACAATTTCAAGTCCATCATCGTACAATGAGAAAGATTATTCAAGACACTTGCCAGCCTTCACAGAAATGGACCTCCTGGCAAATTTCATGCAGTGTCAGACCATGCAAAACTGCACGGTTTGAGAAACTGCAAAAAACCCAAGAGCTACATTTCAGACTCTACAGGCTTCAGTTAGCATTTTAAATGTCAAAGCTCAAGACAGTGCAATTAGATAGAGTGAACATGTATGGCTTAAATTTGCAAAGTTGAATTTGAACAAACTACAAAAATGTCTGGAACAGTGTCCTTTGGACAGAGAAGACCAAAGTGGAGATGTTTGGCCATAACACACAGTGGTACGTTCAGCGAAAACACAACAAACCATATCAGCACAAACACCTGGAGCACTGTGGTGGAGGGGTAGTGATTTGGCAGCCATGGGACCTGGGCAGCTTGGAGTCATTGACCTGATCAGGAGCTCCTTTGTAAACCAAAGTATTCTAGAATCAAATGTGAGGCCATCAATCTGACAGCTTAAGCTTGGGGGAAATTGGGTCATACAACAGGACAATGATCTCAAACACAGCAGCAAATCTAGAACAGACTAGGTGAAAAAGAACAGGAAGTCCAACCTGATCCCAAATGCTGTAGCATGAACTTAAGAGAGTTGTGCATAAATTAATTAAAACTCAAGTAAAGATAATAAACTCAAGTAGAGATGAATGGGCCCAAATTCCTCCACAATGATGTGAGAGACTGTAAAAGTCATACAGAAAGCAATTAATTCAAGTTATTGTTGCTAAAAGTGGTTCAATGAGTGACTGAATCATGGGGTGTACTTTTGGCTTTATTTTTCCATCCATCCATTTTCTTCCTCTTATCTGGGGCCAGATTGCCGGGGCGACAGCCTATGCAGAGAAGCCCAGACCTCCCTCGCCCCAGCCACCTCCTCCAGGGGGACACCAAGGCGTTCCCAGGCCAGCCGAGAGATACAATCTGATATCTAAAACTTTACAACATACTGTTTAATGTGCTGTACAACTAGACACTAGATACACTACACACACTTATTCCACATAATGTTGATTGCACATGCGCACACAAACACATAGGTGGATAGACATATACATAATTTGATCATAACACTGGTATGTTCTGGTTAACATCACGTGAATGAAGGAGGGCATTGTTTGTTGTCTTCACCAGTATCCACCATCACAGAAAGGAGCTCCAGGGAAAAAATCCTGCACACAATGTTTTTGTCTCCCTGCTCTAACTCAACATGTAGACCCTGACTATACCATGAAATCTTTTCTTTCATGTCAAACTGTTTCTTTTTTTCCAGTTTGTATTAGGCGTGCCCGAGTGATTTTAACTGCGTGATGGGCTTAGCTGCGTGTATGGATCTGTGTGCAGTAGGGTGTCTGCGCCGTACATAATGCGTATAATGGCCTCACTCTGCAGAATGACAGCGATGTAACATTAGAACAGTTTCCCTGAGTGCTATCGCTAGCGGGCCTAGGCATCAGTGAAAGTCATCATTGGCACTGCACTAAATATTCATTGCTAGCATACTGATTGTCAACGTAACGTGGAAAGATATATGATGGTCCCGGTAATGCTGACAGGCACACAAAGAAGTGACAGAACTCTCCGAGCTCAAACAGTTCAGAAAGTGGAGCAGAAGCTATTCACACATCTTGCAGCATAACAGGAGCATTGTGATAATTCTAGACATTGAGCAAATTTGTACTGATAATTCAGCCTCGACTAACGGTAGTCAGTTAAGATAACGTACTGAATGTGGTACCACGGTGGCAGACGGGATGATCAGCAGGTTCTTCAGCTAAATTAACTACAGTATATACTGTAGGTTGACCTGCACCTTCTGAAGCAATCTGGTTATGGAAAATCAGGGTTTGGTTACATCAAGCATTTTGCTTATGGCTCAGTCACTACAGTAAAAATAGCAACTAGGAAAAATGGTTTCCTGTTACTACATGGATTTTTTGGGGTTTTTTTTGCATCTGCCATCTGGTTACAAGTAGTGGCAGGAAACAAACGTTTGCCCCGTGGTTGAGTGTGCAGAACCCTGAACCTCTGGGTGACCACTCACCACTGCAAGGCATCTGCACAGGTTACTACTACAGGTAGAAGGCAACCTGTCTCCAAACAACTGTCATGGGACTTGGAGTAAATGAAGTCACTCTCAGTCAGACAGGCCAGGATTTGCAAATAACTGCATTCTAAGTTATAAACATGGGCAGATTGCCGACATGTTGCTAGATAGACCGACTCACTCTTCACAGCATATCTGTGACACATATCTTTGCAATAGGGAACTCAACTCAATAGTTGCCAACTGGTTCCGAGCACCTTTATCATTTTGCAGTTAAATCAGTATTGGTGGAGTGATTTCTGTCTTTAGTTCAAACTGATAGCAGACTGAGTCTGTCTTCAAAAAAAACATTGCAAATTCATTGCACAGAATCACAGTCATTTTGGTTGTTCTGCTGTCTCCAACTACTGTTTTCCCAAGTATGACTGCAGCATTATTACTGCACTACTGCACTTTTTCATGTTTATGAATATAATAATAGACCAGTTAATGTCATGGAATGGTGACAGAGATAAAAAAAAAAACTGTGAAGAACATTGGTTTGAAATGGAAAACAAAGAGTGATCTCTTGTGTTAAACTCCAGGGTTTTACTAATCCATCAATCCAGACTTCCTCCTCCTGCCTACAGCCAGTGTAGACAGCCATTGTTGGAAAGCATTTGCTGAAATCTTATTAGGCTGTCAGATGACCGACAGAGACAAAGTCCGTCTAGAAGTGTCTTGCAACTCAGCAGTTATCTTGAAATACCTCTAAGCACTTATCTGAGCAGTTGTTTTGAAGCATGACTTTAATTAACTTTCATTGCAGTGATCACCAGGATTTAAAATTGCATGTATCCAGTCAAAGCTGATTTAAAAAAGTGCTTAAAAGTTTAGTTGATTTTGCTTCAAAATAAGGTTTTAGAAGCCCCCCCCCCAATTATCTTTTAATATGACACTAATTAATAATTAATCAATAATTAATAAGCAGCCAAAATGTTTCTTGAGCCAGAGATTTTGTGTTGCATTGTTTGTTTGATGGTCGGTAAAAAATAAAGCGCAAAAGCAACCTGCTTCGTGCCCCAACAGAGAACGTGATCTCCCAACGCAGCTCGAGATTTGTATTGGCATAATGACAATGAGAATGGGACGCAAGCAGCCTCTTAGCACTGTTTCTGTTTGTAATTGAGACTCTCAATCTCACAGCAGGAGACCACTTGGTAATTAGTGGCTGACCATCACGTCCTCTCCGTTCTGTACTCAAGCCACACCGTGGGATTTGAGAAGACAGCAGGGGAATTCTGATAGATAGGTAGGAAAAAAGAGGCAGCGAGTCAGAGCGAATTCCTCTCTATGGAAATGATGTCCTCCCACGCAGGAGAACTGGCAGACAGTTTTTGGACAAAAGGTTTTGCCTGCTCATTAGATAAGCGGGAAACCGGCAAAACTCTTACAAGCATTCGCTCTCACTCTCGCTCTCTCTTTTCTCCAAAAACAAACACGCACATGGTGACACGCGTTGATGCGTGCGTACAAGACATCCGCATCGAAGCTGCCAAACTAATGCAGGGTGCAAAAATATTTGAAAGCTAAACTGGCGTGCGCGGGCCATTTTAAAAGAAGTCATGTTCGCCAAATTCCACCCTTATTTTATTCGTTGCCATTCTGAATATGACTCATATCGTCATTGAGTGCAGATTCTTCACCATAATCTGCCATACAATCAAGCGCCTTTCTCCAGCGTAGCCGTGACCTCAGCGCTCAGTTCAGAGTATCTGCGGGGACTTATCCGTGTTACTCTTTTGTGTCTTTGAGCTTTGTATTCGAGCTGAGGTTGTGCAGTTGCTGCTTGTCAGTGGCAAAATACGCATTGCACACAATGATCCTTTGCACTATCATTACGAAAGAAGTGAGAAAGTGGATGGTGATTAAAAAGAAATCATTGTCAGTGAAACATAATCTCCTCCACAGGTGAGCAAGTCACTATTCAATGCACGCCTGTGATTTTATTGAAAAGAGGATGGTGGATAATAGTGCACACAGCAGTACACACAGTATGGAGTGAGAAATAAATGGATTTCATTTGCGTAATGCTAAATGTTATGCATTTGAATGCTTTCCATTTAGCTATTTCTACCCTCTGTGCTAGAGCCTATGTCAACTTACATGTTGTTTTATGAATTTCTAATTCAAATTCTAGTTTAGAGCCAAAACAATTAGTCTGATCGGTGTAAATTAGACCCATTAAAAAGACAAATTACCCGAGTACGTACAGCACACGTCGTGGTAACAGGGCCTTACCTTGGCTGGGGTCTCCCTGGCTGTTTCTGAGTCTGACCAGCGGTGTTTGAGTTGGGAAGAGCTGGGCACACATTCACAGAACGTCTGCATGGGACAAACAGATAGGGCCACCAGTGTTGGCGTTTGTTCAAGTCACATGTGCAATCAAGCATGCATGCACATGCAAACAAACACACACACACATGCACACGTACACACACAGAGACAGAGGTTTCAGATATATAGCACCAGTCAAAAGTTTGGACACTGTGTCGAAACTGTACATAAAAGCTCCTCAAATCTAATAGAAGGTTTAAAATTATTGTTAAAAGGTAGGTGGTGCTTAAGCTGGTTAACTACAAACACATACTCACAAAAATGAAGACTGACCTACTGTATAGACAGACCTGAACTGGCATCAGTGCATCTCAAAGGTCCCACTGAACTCAGTAGTTTATGACAGGCTCAATGCATTTTTCCAGAAATTGTACACAGATTTTTCTCCTACTTTGAGTAAAATTAAAAAGTAACTCAGCTCACTGTGTGTGGGCAAACTTCTCATTCATACGGGTAAAAGGGTGCAGTGTAAAATCTGAACATGCTTCAGGATACAGTACAGTATGTGCTTACTGCTGCTTAGTGAGTGTTTGTCGAGCGGTTCTAGCTGCTGCACCGATAAAAGCAGAGTAATTACGGAAGTGTGCGCTTTCTAACGGCTCCCAGAGACCACGTTGTTCCGTGACCTTAAACACTACTGCTCCCCCACTGGAATTGCTCAATTAGCCAGGGACAATCACCCCAACACAAAAGCACACATCCCCACACCCAGCAGAGTACTTAAGAATGGATGGAGCAAACATTAGCAATTAATATATCAAAATGTGCTTTCTATCCAAGCGTGGTGTCACAAGATTTTCCTTTGTGAATTTATGTGACTAAGACTGTATATTCCCTTTACACCTGTTGCGACATGATAAGTTTATTACTGTGAGCAGAATTGTAAGATTACTTTAAAAATGGTATTGTAAAGCTGGTATTGAGGTTTTGCAGATATGTGACTGCTAACTATGTGAGATTAACTTGTCTGCTATTTTGGGCATGGTGACAATCATGGTGACAGTGTTGGGTCAAGTGATTGAGACCCAGTCACACAGACCTACTGTAGGAAGCCATCTGTAACCATCTGGCAACAACTGGTTGTCAGGGAAATATGTGTCTTCTCCAACCAATTGGTAAGTAGTTGCTGGAGGGCTGATGGCAGTCAGTGGGATATCAATCGCTAAAAGCCCCAGTCACACAAGTCTGGACACCGGTCAGCGACCCCCTGCTGCTTGGGAGAAATGTGTATTCTGACAGGTTGGCGAAAACCTCTTTGTGATTGCTTTGGTCACTAGGAGACTGTCATCCATAGCCTGCATAGTGCACTCCGACATACACCGGCCAGCTACTGTCAAAGCCAGAGTGAAGGTGTGAAAAGTGTGACACAAAAACCCTAACCCAACCATGCTGCTGGTGACCAAAGCAATCATCAAAACAATCAAAGCAGGCTCCAGAGCAATAAATGCATGACATCAATTGGGAAACCTCTACATTAAATTTTCCTTATAGCTGCCTACTGGTGGCATTAGACGAAGCCACACAGTAATTGTGCTGGCCTTCTGAAAAACAACAACAACAACAACAACAAAAAGACAAGACTTTAAAGAAGCTGGAGAGTCGGCTAATAACTCTGCATGATATCTAAAATATGGTAGCTATATAGTGCACATGAATGTTTTTACACGTGTGCTTACATGTTTGAATTTGTGTAGCAGCGCTTGCCTTTATGTGTGTTTTGTCAGTTGTGGCTTGCTGCGTATGCTGCTCACACAGTCATTGTTATCTCGGCTGACCAATTGCTCACCTTTTTGCTCTAAGCATTCATTTCCAATGTGTAAGACAGCAAGAAAGGAATAAAGTGAGGCAGAAAGAAAGGGAAAAAAAAGTTATGGGTGGGTGGATGAGGGAAGAGGGAGATTTGAGAGAGGTGTGCTGAATTCTAATGAGCAGCCTTAGGGTCAGTGATAGAAATCTATGTCTGTTCTGCCTAAAACATTGCAGCTGTCTGCGCAGTACACAGAGAGCTACAGAGCTGCTTTACTAAACAAACACAGACTCCACAGTGATACGACCAACAAACTAACAAGTCAGCTACATAGCAGAGTAAAGCATAATGAATTTGCATGGCATACAAATTCATTCTAGTAATAACTAGTAATGAGAGCAGACTACCGCATGAGTGTACAAAATGTGTGTACGCACCAACATATATGGACACAACGTGCACACCTGTTTTGTTGAGAAAGGGCAAAAAGACGGAAGAACATCACGTGTGAACACATGCACACAGAACAAAGCTCGTGTGTTGCAGCTGCACCCCACTTAGATGCCCGAGACTCTGCCTTTCCATTATACTGAGCAGCACGTATCAGAGCTTCACTTTGTTCATTCTCCTGCCTGCTAGCGCTCGCATCGGGGTTCCTTGCCGTCTGTGCGCGCAAACATATATGCACGTGCCCCACAGTGACACACCAATATCTGCGGGGCTTCTTGTTGGCAGTGGTCCCAGCGCGGGCATGACTGTTTGCCAGTGTTTGTCTAGTCCTAAACTGACTCCGCGAGCTCCACCGGCGGAGAGGATTTACACTTAATGGAATATTTGGGGTTTTTATTGGTCGAACCTTACAAGCAGAATCCTATCTGATGAGGCACGTCTCAAAAAAGACAGGAAGGGCTCAGACTTATCCTCGGTGTGCCTGAATGCGTACGTGTGTGTGTTTTCAATCAGCATACCTATGTGTTTGCATGAGTGCATGGATAGTGTGTGGATATAAATCTTTTAGGCAAGTATCCCCAGACTATCCAAGAATATTTGGATTGTGTGAATGTGTTGTTCTTGGCATAATTAGTTCGCTTTGCAGAATACCTCTCTGTGAGTCTGTGTGACAGGGACTTTAGCAAGGTGTGTTTAAGCCTACTGCTCACTAAGCCGATGGAGTGGAAGAGGCTTTGCATATATTCACTTGTGGGCTTACTAATCATTTAATGGGACTTGCAGACTGCTAAATAAGGGGACAGAATGATGAAAAAGGAGAAAAGGGGAGGTATATAAAGCAGGATAAAAAGCAGAAGGATATTGTGTAGGTGTGAAAGCCCTTACATAGTTCAGCACTGTTTCATATAAGAGATTATCTCCTGAAGTGTGCATTGTGTTGTATAGACGTTGCTATACCAAACAATACCCCAAAACAAAACAGAAACTTGAATAGTGAGAAAAGAATCTCGCGACATTCCTCCAAAATAAATCTGTGTGTAAAATTTCACCATAAATGTCAGTAGATTGCAGTTTCCTGTCAGATGAGTTCAGTTTACTTACTCCTCCCAGCTACGGTGGCCGCTGTAGGACAAATCTAGAATGTATACTGTAATGGATGCAGCTGGTGGCCATGTTTCTACTACTATTTGTCTAAAAAAACAACTATATTTTAACATATTTGAATAATATCAACACTTAGCAAAAAAAACCCCACAGATGTTGCAATTAAATATTTTGCAACATTTTACATTTTTACCCCCGAATCACCTCGAACTCTCTGGCCACCGTTGATCTGCAGTGAGTGTACGCAGAGAGCTGTCTGTGCACACTTTAATGCAATGCAGGTGAGAAGCATCCACATCTATTTACTCTGGAGGAGGCTGTAAACCTTTGTGAAAGGAGTCTAATGCAGGTTAGTGAGTGTGTGGATGCAACATTGTTGGACTCGTACATTAAGCGAATAAATTCTCATATGATGCGTGAAAATAATCAAACTGTTTATCAGAGGGGAAGCATCATTTGTAGGACACTCTATTAGCATTAGCTAGCATAATGTTAGTTTCTAACCAGCTGTTGTTGTTGTTGTTTAGCTGACCTGTCGTCAGCAGACTGGAGACAGGTAGGTTGTTTGTGTAATCTGTGGACAGTAAGTTATTGTGACAATATTGGGAATAAATAAGCATGTTTATGCACTTTTGTATGCGTTGGAGCCCTGAGTTCGCTTCAGGAGATGAGGCTTGAGGTAAGGAGGAAGAGGATGAGGTTTTATTCAGATGCCATGGCGGCTTCCACAAAGCGGTACCTGCTCCTGTGTATGTTAAAGAATTAATTATAAGTTTATGAGAATGCATGAGTTTGTTGGAAGATGGAATTACACCTTTACGAAGACGTTCAGATAAATTATAAAACATCTTGAAATTTAGTCTGATGATATGTTTTTGAGTTGGACATTTTACTGCCTTAATAATACTTAACGCAGATATTTGAAGTTATTTTCCAAACCCATGAGATACTTTAGAAAATGTCAAAATACCAGCTACAGAATATTTATAAAGTTCTTGGATATCAAAAATAAGTGGGGCCATTCGAAAGTGAAGGCTAATGCAAATGCATTCATTTATTGTATTTTTTTCTGAGGATTCAAATGTCACTACCCAACAAAATAAAGATGCCCTAATTAATTCAGAGACTGAAATTTGAATTTCAGCGAGCTTGGAGGTCAGCGTGTTCACTGTCTTGCCAGAATAATGATGGCTGGCATCACTTTGGTCTGTCTGTATCCATTTGGTCTCATACATGGAGACTGGAGGTGAAGGGAAGCTTCTAACTTGAACTAAAATAGAAGACCCAACCCAAGCTGGGCTATATGATGTCTGCAGCTGGGCTGTACAGAGGGCAGAGCTTCACCGTGGGGATGGAACTTGCTGTGTCCAGTCACTGGTGCTGATGTTAAGCAGTGGTTAAATAAAAGGTAAAGAAGCTGCTAATTGTGAGTGAACTATGCAAAATGTATTTTTAAAACCAACTGCTGTATTGAAGATTATGGAAGTGCTTATATTCACAAACGCTGTAGCTACGAGACTGAAACTGATTAGGTGCTGTTGTCCTTAAAGTAAAGGTTTTGTGTGTTAATGACAGCACAACTTTAGTTCATGCTAGAAGGTTGAGTTAACCCCACGACCCTTAGAAGATCGATATCCGCTGCAGCACAACCTCCCTCAGACAGAGAGAGTGAACATGAGCACTTGCCACCCGATAGCACTCAGCCATCACATCTTTCACTCGTGCACTGCCACACGTGCACGCACACATACGCAAATACAGCGTAGAGTGTTTCACATAAATGAAGTGCTTCGCGTATGCAACTGACACACACACACACACATACACATGCATGCATATATCCACTAGCACGAGTAAAGGAGCAAACACTACATTTGTCTTGCACCATCAGCATCAAAATCTGATCTCCTTGCGAAGGTCAGATTATCAAGACGTAGGATATCCCCATCGTGCAAACGCACTTACAAACACAGACATACACAGACAGATAGATGGACAGATGCACGCTCAAGCAAACTCACATGCATGCGCACACATGCCCAGAAGTGCTATTTGAGCTACAGTCATTAGTCATCCTGCAGGGTAGCTGTAGCATGAAGCATGGACACCAGTATCTCTAACTTGCATGTATTATTTATGAGCGCCTGTATGGTTTACAAGTAGTGATGTATGCAAATGTATACATTAAGGAGATCCAGCTCTTCATTTTTGCCTATTTGAGGATGTGTCTACCTTCTTATTGCACTGCTATTAAAGTAGCAACACTGTGGGGAGGAGATCCATCTTGCTTTTTTAATGGTGTGTCTCACTTGTGCAGAAGGAGACGGATTGGTGTGTGTGTGTGTGTGTGTGTGCACGTGTGTGTGTGTGTTTGAAGTTCATAAAGGTATCTGTAAATGTGCTTGTGTGTCCAGGCATGTGTGTGTCTTGTCCTTGCATGATTGTGCTTGTGCACTTAACCGTTCTTGCAACAGCAATCACAACTCTAAGTGGCCTGCAATTTCAAAAAAGAGAAGCTGAAGTGGGAGTGGAAAGGACGAAGGAAGACAAGCGAGCTGGTAAAGTTCAGATGTGAGGAGTCCTTGATGAGAATTATTTTGATTATTCCTGATAAAGGTAGCAGGAATAAAATTATAAATCTATTCTGTTCTCTCCACGATATTCCACTGAATGGTGAAGGTATACCGTCAACAAAGATGCCCTCGTGCATGCAGCAGAATCGGTTAGGTGGCCGTTCTGTTTCTAGGGAAAATTACAATTACAGCGCAAGTAGCATGACTTTGCTGTCACAGAACTGCTGTAGGTTCATGTATAATCTCCAGCTGAATGCATTCCCCTTAGGTGTGTGCGTGCACGCGAGTCTTGTGTTTTTGACATTTTATGGAATCACACTCAGATCCTCCGCAGTCGAAATGCATCTTGCACTTGAACGTTTAATTTCAAGTCAAGACGAGTCAGGTTTATTTGCAATGCCTGATCTCACTGTGACGGGTGCACCTGCGGTGTTGGCCCCACGCGCCAACACCTGCCTCAGTGTCATTACGCTGCACACACAAACACACACAGACACATAATTCTTCTTTACATACATACATTGTTGAAATACATGAAATCCATTTGTAGTGCACGCATTTAGTTAGTGTGTTGTTGTTTCCGCTCGTGTATCAAACTGGTCTGATCACATTTAAGCCCCCTTTGTTCCTTGTGTATTCGGTCAGTTTTAGTCTCTTGAGTAGTTAGTTTGGAGTTGTTAAATTGCTATTTAGATCAGTTCCTTTGACTTCTTTTAATTAGCTGGCTTTGTATGTTTTTGAATTTATGGGTAAATAAAACCCACTTGTTCCTAAAATTACCACTGCGCCCTCGTGCCTCACCGGCTCGGCCCCTCACGCTCACACTCACTGGCTTCATGCTCCTTAAAGCAAGACCTGTCTCCTAAAAGCCCACGCTCTAAAGAAGAAATGAAAAACTTGACAAAGAAAAGGGAAATGTCAGTGACACGGAATAAGAAAATCAAAGAGACAAGTGAAAATTATGTCGTTAGACGGCTGAAGATTCTAAGAAAAATGGGAAAGTAAAAGGCAATCACAGAAAATTAACATAAAGTCGTAACAATTGTAGTTTGAGCTTTTGAAACGTCTGTTTTCAGTGCTGCGGTGCTTTTATGCACCCAAGAATTCAGCTTCACAGAAAAGTGAGCATCAGTTTCTGCAGATGTAGCCATATGGTGAAAAACAACAAATAACTCCTCCCATAAAATGTTATTAAAAACTCTTTATGACTTAATCATGAAACGGATTCCTTTCTCAAACATTCCTCATTCAACATATAACATTTTATTATCTCATTTTTAAAAAAGGAGAAGTTTAAAAATTGCAAATTTATGACTAATCACCAGTGTGGGACCTATTGTAAATGTCTTATAACATACATATAAAACATTTACTAAAGGTTTTAGCTATTTTGTCTCCATTTGGCTGGTGTCAGGTAACCTTGTGCTCAGAGAAAAGCGGTAACAGTGTAAACCATTTTCAAATGAAAGCCCTTTTTCACTCTTGCTGTTTGACTTCATGCTTGCAAAGAAGCGCTTCTGACCTTACGGTGATTGTGTACTTTATAATAGCGGCTGCAGTGATATGTTTTTGCATTCCAGTTTGTGCGTCTCAGGGACAGTTGGTGACAGAGTTGGTGTCTGTGTGGCCAATTGCAGCGTGAGCTCCAAGGACAGGCAGTGGAGGGTAGGGCGGGTGATTTGTCTCTTAGGATTGAACTCATCTCCCTGCTCTCCTGCTGGCCTCTCCTTCCTCTTCTCTCTCTGCATGCTGTCTTATTTTGAAGGTGAAGAACATTTCTCGCAGTGTTTGCATGCGTGCATTTGAGCTGATGCAGCACATTGTGTTTTCTGAATTGAGAGTTTGTGTAGTATGCATAGCTACACAAGGTCATACATCCTCAAAATAAGCCATTAACATTCACATACGGATATTGTGTGTTAAAAAAAGTGACACAGCACAATCCACGTGATGTTTTCTTTAACCTGTTACAGCCAGGACATAAATACTCATACTTTATAGTGGCACTTACAATATATGTCCTAATTTTTTTTAATTTAACACAATATCTCTGGCCTTGGAACTATACGATGCATTTTATTATGATTTTTATATAGTATATTTTTAACTATGATTTTTTTTTCCAGTCTGGAGCAGCTGTCCAAGACCAACCGAAGTTGTGTGTCATTATAATATTGTGATTTCTATCCAGGATTTGTCTTAGAGGCATTCAGTCATAATCCCACAGATGGTAGCTTCACACCATTGGCTCCTCAGCTAAACACATATGCCAAATGTGTCTGACCCTGTGTTTCCTCTCCAACTAAGTAGGAGCACTATATCAACAAGCAGCAGCCTCATAAAACAGCCTTATAGAAATGCTTGTATATAAATATTTTTTGTTCTTGTTTTGATTTTATAAAGAGCACTTTGAAAACATTCAGCTTCAATGAGGACAAAAAAAAACATGTGAACTGAAAGGATGCTAGATGATGGAAATGAAAATTATCAACATACAAGGGGTTGAATACAAAAGACACTCCATAATTCAAAGTGAAAAATTATGCAGCAGACTAGTTCATTTTGTTGAAGTGTAATTGTAGCAACATGGTCTACATGACCCCCATGTGCTTATACGCATGCCTGACAACTGTGAGCATGCTCCTAATGAGATGACAGGTGGTGTCCTGGGGGATCTCCTTTCAGGTTTGGACCAGGTCATCAAGAACACTATCCCTACAGTCAAGCATGGAGGTGGAAACATTATGCTTTGGGTTGTTTTTCTCCAACTTTCACCACACTGAGGGCCAGTGGACAAGAACCTCCTTCCCTCATGCAGAACACTGAAGATGGGTAGTGAATGGGTTTTCCAGCAGAACAATAACTTATTATTATATCCACGCCACAATCTTTATTATTAATGCTATTTTTTTAAATAGGAGATGGAGGATATTATATAATTATCATTATTATTATCTCATAGTGACCGCTTATAAATAGTCTCAGTCTCCATATCTAATCTTGTCTGCCACTGCTTGTATGCAAGCTTAGTTTGATAAATAAAAACCTGGCTTAAAAGGTGAAATGGAAACGCTTTCATTATTGTGCACAAGAGCTATAAAAGCTGTTAATGCTAATTTATGGAAACTAAAAAAAGCTCTTTAATAACTCTATCAAGGTTTTATAGTTATAAAATACTCAAGAGCACGGTGTTATGTTAACCAATCAAGTGCAATGGCTTACCTTTGAATGCTTTTTGTGCTGAGAAAGACTAAGCACTGCACAGATCATCATTAAGGTCAGTGCAAAGCAATTCCTTTTTCCTTCAGTCCTCGAACTCACACTCTATCCATAGAAGCAGAAGTGTATTTCTTAAACATGTTGTATTACTAACACACCATTCGATTTTAGTGTGAGATGTAATTTAACTGCAAACGTGTGTAGATACTGACTCGTATTTTTAATCATACCAACATATCTGACTGTGAGACTATAGAAGGTGCCTTCAGAAATATGCCTCTGCAAATATTTGTTGTTACAGATTTATTATTACAGATTTATTATTACAGATTTATTATTACAGCTCTACCCGAGATCTACAAGTGACATGTTTAACAGCAGCTAACCAAACACCTTCATTGCTCTGCATTGGGGAAGAGCGCGTGTGTGTGTGCGTGTGTGTGTGCGTGTGGCTCTGATTTCATGTGTCTGCTTACACAGAGACATCTGTATGATTGCACCTGTTCATTAAGGTCAATGTAAAACAATATTTTCCCTGGAGTGCTAAATCTGACTTCCACTCGACAAAAGTGAATATGAAAAGATTATTTCTGGCTACAGTCTTGTTAGCCTTTACAAAGCTTCCCAGCGAGCAAACAGTGTAGCTCTGCTGCTGGCACTGCTCATAAATACCAAAGCAATTTTGTCAATAGGGCCTTTACTGTAATGGAAACATTCAAAATTTCTGTGCACAGTAACCCTTCAGAAGCTATGGGCAATAAGTGGAGCGCGTATTGCAGAATGGGGAGATACATGCATCGTTAAGGGGCCTCTTCATGTAAAGTGCGGGGGTTTGATTGTTGCGTTCATAAGGTGCAGTTTCGGTCACAGAAAAATGTTTGTATTATTGTGTAACTTGTTGAAAATGACACAGTTTCAGGCCCAATATGGGTATTTTTTTTTATATTTGAAACTATCAAGAGACAAACAAATGGAAAAGAAACAGTCTTACCAGCTAACACATGCAACTTTGCACGGTAAAGCAATACCCTCGCAATGAGTCAAAACAAGATCGAGCCAAGGCAATATGCACAAAACACTGCTGCAATGAAAATTTAAATGCTACAAGCACTGTTTTCCACTCCAGGAGGAACGCAGCAGTACACCACGGCAGGTATACTGCTTGAATTTTTATTTCTTTTAGCAGTATTAAAGGCGCTGGCCTTCCTTCATCAAATGAACTGTTGATATTCTGGTTCATGTAATGGTGCTTCTCACTAACTTAATTAACTTAATTAATATTTTTGCCAAATCCGGTGTCATCCTGACTTCTAGTAGATGATTTTCCCTCAAAATGAATTTGATTGGGTTTTCTTTTTCTTTTTTTTCATCTTCAGATATATCCAAGCACCATATTTCCTCAACAGGAGTTGAAATAACAATTTAAAATGTATTGAGGGAACATAATTCTGCACCACTTTAATACTTCATACACCATTTTTATTATTCCAGCTGACAGCTGGAAATCCTGAAGCCCATTTCGAATGCAATTAATGCAATCCAAATTTTAAAGCTCTGTGCTTTTCTTGGACTGCTAATGCCCAAATAAGAAAATAAATGTTTTAGCTGTGGCAGGGGAGGAAAAAGAGAAATGCAGGCGGCACATTTAAAATGGAAGTACACTTTTTTTTTTTTACAGTATTCTGAAAACTTCAGTCAAAAGTCATCAGCCTGAAACCTTGGGACTGAGGAGCAGGCAAATATGAGAGTAGAAGCAGGCTTGCTCCCTGGCTGTTTGTAAAAGGAACTGCCACACAACTGTCACTTTTTCCATGAATGAACTGGGACTGTGTCAAAAAAAAGGACTCCAAATGAACAGTCGGAATGCAGGGACTAAATAAATGTAGAGAGACTGCATAAACACACCAACTGAGAGTGGTTAGCTAGTGCTAGGCATCAGTCATGCTCAGGAAGTAGCAGACAAGCTTTTTTTTTTTACTGCATTTACTGAACTAGAACTATATAATAACTCAAACTCACCTCATGTGTGGCGGGTTTTTCATACCAACTCTTTGCAGTGTGTCGGTTCAGAAATGAGAGGAAAAAAATAAGCATATATGGAGCTAATGCTGCCAGCTTAATGTGACTTTCTAGATCGCACACCGACTTGAGTTAAACCAAAACAAAACATTTCAGAGCACAAAACAGCATTTTGACTAATTAAACGACATATTGGCCCAAAACGTCTGCGATCCTCACAGCTGGCCGATCCTCCGCGAATCGCAAAACAACGGCAAGGTGGCAAACCTATAGTTTTGGCTTATTGTCAAAAATGCAGAAACTTTAAAAGGAAAAAAAAAAACACAAGAACTTAATTAATGCAGTTCTCTGCTGACAATTCCTCTGGAGTTACGAGATTAAACCGCTTCATTAGTGTCTGGGGAGAAAACAGACAGAGGAGAAAGGCAGACCTTGGGGGGAGAGAAATGGGGAGATGGAGAAAGACTAAGAGCCTGCTTTGTTAGTGTTTGAAAGAGCCACTTTCAAGGCAGTAATTATGACGCAGAAAGAATGTAATTATTTTCCCAGAATGCCAGAGGGCTTTCAAGTACCTCCTAATAGTGATGGGTGACAATCTAATAGACTACAGATATAAGTGGTGCATGAGGCTTAATTGGTGTTTAAATGTAAGTGACTTGTCTGAACAAATCTCGGCTCTTTCCTAAATGTGTCGAATGTGCCTGCACCTTCTGATCCAGCCTGGCATGATGTGACAAATCTGATCAGAGAAAAGCAGTATCGTTGTACCGCTGATGCGGTCTGACAGCTTGTAATAATAAGCCTGGGGTGCCGCGAGTGTTTTAAGACTGATTAAGCCACTGTCACGTTTTTGCACTTCCCCAGAGATCCCGTTTAAAGCCCAATTTATGATCAGATGCAGAAAGCCAGTGCGAATCGAGTTGGTCGTCGGGTCACTTTAGAATGTTACGTTTCCAATGGCACGTGCACACGAGAGAAGTGAGCCAAACGTAAGCTGCTCTAAGTTACTAAGAAACTCAGTTGCATTACTTCCTGGTTTTTGGATTACTAGCTTTACTATATTCATTAACTGGGATCTGGCCATTATGCACCGTGTGTCACTCTAAATGACTTTTCACACATGGGCTAAAGTGTCAGAATAAATGACCCACTATAACGGATAAACCACTTTGCACCTTGTTGCTGCTTTTCCCACTGTTCTAGTGTGAACATGGCTTATGGGAACTGAGGCCTTCTCTCTATAAGTCCTGTGGGAGAGCTGCAGTGATGAGTTAAAATGCCTGGGCTCCTAATGGAGGGATTGGTCATGAGAACACACCACAAAAGTGTTTTGTTTTTCCTTTTCTTATCTTTTTACATGAGCCTCTGTCAGCTTAAATTTGAGCACCAGTCATTTCCTTTCCTCGCTACTCTTCTAAAAAAAAAAAGTCGATTCGAGAAGCTTAGTAGTCTGATTGAAATCATAAATCCATTTTTATTCATTTCCAGATTTTCATTTTGGAAGATCTATTATAAAGGGGAGAAAACTATCGAAAGCTCGATACACGGAGCACGCAGTGACATTTAGAGTAAGCCGCCACAACAAAGCGTTGCAGCTGGTAGCGTCGGATCTCTAAGACGATCTGCTCTGAAGCAGAGTGTGGGTTGTGAGGCTTGTGACAGATGTGAGCGGCGAGCTGAACTTTATTTTAATAAACACTGTAGGGGGACGCGTTTGCCGCCGCCCCCGGTGCTCTGATCACCGTTTGACCCGTGGCCCGGCTCACAGCCAACTTCTAATTGTGACAAGGCGCATATGGCGCATAATTATTCAGAATAATCGGTTACCATGGTGATGGCTGACCCTGATGTGCGACTGATGCGGGCGCTTTATGTCGGGCTCCGTGGTCGGAGGCAGTTTTGCCTCTTTGCCCTCCTAATGTGCTGCGGATTAGAGATGTACATTATCACTTTAATCTTCTCTTTAACCCCTTCCACCGGCCCCAGCAGAGAGACGCCCACAGCCACTCAGAGGAGCTGCACATGGCCACAAATGGCGCGTGTGTTCTCCTGCTTATGTGTTTCACGAAAGCCTAATATAAACATACGACTTCATTTTCCCCATAGTGCCATCCTGTCTCAGTAATCCACTTCAGGCCACATCTCCATCGGCTCCCTTCGGTGTCTGTAAGTGTACGGCTCATGATATAAATACACCGAGCTGCTATTAAGCTCTTACTTACTCTGTCTCCCCCTAAGACAGTCATCTTTTACAAAACGAATAAACAAGCCTTTCACTCGGGAGGCGACTATAACTTATTGGCAAGGTATTCCCTCCTCCTCACCTGTGTGAGCAGAAAATATGAATCTGTCTGAGTCATAATTTATTTATTTTTTAGCTTAAAAATGTCAAAATTGAATTTGCCTCAGATCAGTATAAACAGTCAAAAAGCCATTGCAAAATATATCAGGTAAACATTATGATTTTAATATAGTAATAATTTAGTTTCAAAGGTGGGAGTCTCTGTTTCATCGCTTTCTCACAGCGATGCTCATGCATCACCCTCACACACCGAACGCCAAGACTTGAATCGAGCACAATTGCTAAGTGGGTTAAAAACAAACAATGTTAGTAATAACATTGTTCTTCAATAAGACAGGAAGGCCTCCCTGCTGTGGAACCGTGGTCTGTAAGTTTGTCAAGTGCATTTATTGATAGTATCTGGAGGGTGTCTAAGCCACTGCATCTTTGTGACCCCTGACACGTCTCACTACAAGCTGACAGCAACTGCTCTGCCCCGCGCACCAGAAAGCCGCACAGCAATCACAGCACAGGCGCTTAAAATAGAAAATACACTATCATCATTTTCTCTTCAGCTGATGACTGGCAGTGCCTTAACCCAGGGGTTAAAAGTCAGCCTGACAGAACAAAGGTCAGCGACCCCTCCATCTCTCCTCCCAAACTTGTCATCCCTTCACCCCTCTCTCCTACATCCATTCCTCTTGACCACCCGGCCCCACGGTGCTAAAGAGTTTTCTCTCTGCATCTTCAACACATGCAATAAATCAATGTGAGCTGAGTGGCTGTAGAAATAGTGTGAGTCTGATTGATTTCTTATGTTAGCACATTATAGGAGCCTGTGAGGAGGCTGCCAGATTTCATTCCCCAAGTGAGAGAGGCTGCGAGAGAGAAAATAAGTTCAAAGTATGGTGGGAATTAAAGAAAGACACTGTTAACTAAAGAACAGTTTTCAAGGTTTGTCTGTGATTACATGACAATTACTGCTACAGTCTAGTGGCAAATTAAGGGTTGTCAAAAAAAATAAAAGAAAATGCTCAGTTCTGCTCTGCTTTTATTCCCTCCATCTCGCACTACTTTGCAAAATCACTGGACTTCAAATTTTTGTGTTGGATACATTCGAGTCCACCTCGATCTCTTGTAAACGTCATTCATTAGTCACCGCAGCTGTAAGGAGGCTTTAATTAAAGACAAACAGCTGAGACGCTGTGCTGGGGAGACTTTAAAAAGCCTGTTACAGTACCACACTAACCCAGGCAGGAAGCACTTGTACCTAATAATCTGACACCCTAGAAAACATCCATTCAGGATTTTCAAAGCAAGTAAAAAGTGAAAGTAAAAAGAAACTTTTAAAAGTGTACGGATTGAAAATGTTGCTTTTGCGCGTCATCCGCAATCCATGAAATTAAGTAATGCTATAAACACAAGGGCGGGGGGGCGGGGGGGGGGGGGGGCGGGGGGAGGGGAACAAGAGAGGCGCGCGGGTGGGGGTGGGGTTAAGTTTG
>VOQJ01003003.1:51049-62824 GCA_015052665.1 Apistogramma diplotaenia
GTTTTAATAGTTATTTTGTAATAAAATGTGTAGAATACACTACCAGTTAAATGCCCCAGAAAGTGTGCGTGCGTGCGTGCGTGCGTCCACAAGTCAAATAGTGACCTCTCAGTGCCAACTCCATGTACTGTATAAATGAGCTTGTACATATTGAACACATACAGGTAGCCATGCAGACTGAAACATAGCACAGATGCTTGTCCAAGCCTGGTCATCGTGTGGATGTTTAACAGGGAAAGATTAAGGGGTTGCTGAGGCTTTTCAAAATGCCAGCCTAGTCCGGACCAAGGGGTGTAAATACCACCCAAATGTCAGCAAGAGACCCCACAAGTCAAACTAAATTGGCTGCTACACTCCATCCCTTATGCCCCATATTTGTGTGTGCATCTTTAATGACTTGCACTCTCTGCTCTGACATCCGGGTGCATTGCCAGAGTTCCAAGGGCTGAAACAATCTTATTCATTCGCTGACTACAAGCCCTAACCCTGTTGAATGGTACAACAGACAGACAGCGGAATATTCAAAAGAGGAGTGATGTTTTTTCAAACTTAAGGTCAAACAGACCTCTTTAGGAAAAAAACCTGATTCAAATACTAAAGCATACAAAATGTGCATACACTATTTCAGCAGTCTTTTGCCTTGAGAAAATAAAATTCCAGTATTCCAAAAATATACACTCATTGGTCACTTTCTTGGGTTCACCTTGTTAGTTCTGGGATAGACCCCCTATTGATTTTAAAACTGTATTCTTTACAGCATTGACTCAATAAGCTGCTCGAAAAATTCTTCAGAAACTTTTGTCCATTTTGACAGGATGGCACCAAACAGTTCTTACAGATTTATCAATTTTCATCTTATCATTCAACGTCGCAACCAAACACATCTGCTCAGGAAATGATCTGGCCAAATGTTTCCTGCTCTTAGCGGACAGGAGCGCCACCTTGTGTGGTCCTCTCCCATCATATCATATGTCCTTCAAGGTTGACTTGTTGGGCATACCTCAGCTGAAACAAGTAGGTATTTGAGTTGTTGTTTCCTTCGCATCAGCTTCAAGCAGTTTGGCTATTCTACTCTGACCTCTGGCATTGACAAGGTATTTTACTCAAAGAACTTGATATTTTCTCTTGGATATGTGGGAGAATCCCAGTAGAGCTGCAGTTTCTGAAATAGTCAGACTAGTCTGGCACCAACAACCACAGTACATCTAAAGTCACTTAAACCAAATTTCTTCCCCATTCTAATGCTCGGTTTGAAGTTCAGCAGGTCATCTTGAGCATGTCTACATGTCTAAATACATTAAGTTGCTGAAATATAATTGACTGTTTTTTAGATATTTGCTTTAATGAGCAGTTGAACAGGTGTATCTAAATTCATTGAGTGTGCATATTTACTGGTACTGACACAGTGAGTGAATGCAAAGCACTCACATAGACCCAACTGTAAACTGTATCCATGGACATGAGGTACTACTGCGAATTTGGCAACACTAAGTGAGTCTTTGTCCCGATGAGAGAAGGTATAGATTCTGTATATTTTATATTTGTGTGCTTTGAAAAAAAGCATATTGCATTCTCTGGGGCAGTATTAATTTAGAAAAAATGCAAACATTAGCACTAGGTAAATTAGAAGAGTCCACACAAATTTCCTTCTGTTTAAAAATTCTGCCCATGCTTTGGCATTAGGCAGAATTAAGTTGTGGTAGCTGTGGGATCCTTAGGCCTTCCAAGACCAGGTGGGCAGAAATGTAGACGTGCAACCCTTTTCATTTTTGGCTCTTTGGCTGCTACTAGAATTTGAAACTAAAATTAACTTGGCAAAATGCCATAAACTAAGTAAAAATCTGTGAACTGCACTTGACATGCAGCAATCACAAAAAGAGCTCTTGCGTGTCTTTTAAAACAACTTCATAGGTCACGGGAATGGTGCTGGTGCTCCATTTTCCCACAAAAGTACCCATAATATCCCCAAGTGGAATTAAGGACATAAGATAGACTTTCTCCAACTTACCAACCACATCCACACCTGGATGAGAGAACCTTTTATGACATTACAAAGAGCTACAACACCGGTTGATAAAAATGGGAAAAGCAAGTTCACTTTAAACTGCCTGTCACTGGATTATGTAGCTTTATAATAAACAAAAATAGACCATACTTGCCTTAAACAGGCTGTGCCAACTCTGAGTTTACTAATCTTCATTCCTAATTACAAAACTGCATCTTGTGAAAACTTTCAAAGTGCAAAATTTGATGGTTTGTTGGAAATTACATTTTAACAAAGATTTGAAGAACAAATGCAAAGAAACACTAAGTGCTTAACTTGATTTAAGGCGTGAAAACAAAATATATCCCAACACACAAAAACCATTTGCAATCAAACATTAAGATCCTGATGTCTCATCTCCCACGCACTGACACTGATTTCCTGTGCTCCAAACCCCCAACTGCTTTTGCCATTAAAGCTGCCACGAGTTGCATGGCTGGCTGCAGGAGGTGTAGTGATCCATCAGCGGAGTGCCAGAGCTTTGCCATTAGAAAACCATCTGCAAGCAAAAGCGCTCCATTGGCACTAGAAGTCTAGAGAGGCCAGGTTGAAGGGAGGGAGAGAGAGAGGAGCGAGAGCCCTGTGTTCAAGGCAGTTTGGTTTGATTGATATGAACCATTACAGACAACATGGGAGAGGTAGGCAGAGAGCTAGTCACCGTTTTATTTTTGGTCATTTGTTCAGACAAAAGCTTGGCCAGACCTAAAGTGAACAGGGACTGAAAGTTGGTGTGGGTGTTTATGCGTATATCAGAGGAAGATAAGTGTGGAAGAGAGGGGCAGAGAGACTAAGAGAAATGTTCAAGGCCGAAACAACAGTAAAGAGACAAAAATATACAGAAAAGAACCTACAAAGAAAAACGCGAACATAAACATGCACGCACTCCCACATCAACGCAACCTGCTTATACTCTCCCGAAATGAAATGAGCTGCTTCCAACACCATCAATCAGTCAAGCAATGACAACTGGCAATATCATTTATGATGATGGGGATGTGATGAAGAGCAACAATGGATGAAGTGCAATCTAGCTTACCTAACTTAATGGGCTGATGGGTGATGTGACTACTATCTAGTAGTCAGTGCAACATAATTTAGCTTACAGCATATCTGACTAAAATCCCAACATAAACACTGATCCAATCATAGCTTAAGGTTTGTTTTACCTGCTTCTTAAAATGTGTGAAATGTTAGAAATGTACATGCCATTCACCATAATGTAAGAGTAGGAGAGATCTCTATTTAATGGATGCTAGAAGGTTGTGTGTCACTGCATGAAGGCCAATTGAATTAAACTGTTTCACTATCAGATTTACTCTAGTCCACTGGGACCACAGCACAGTATAGGAAACAACCAGACATATGAAACGTTACCAAAAACACAGCCCCTCAGAATAGTCAAATTTAATGTGAAATAAAAGCCAGGGTGGCAGACAATCCCAATTCCAGGATGATATCAACAAACTGAAGGTACAAAATATTACATCATTTTTGATTTAAGATATCCCACTAAACATTAACAAGGTTGAAATCAATAGATAGTCACTAAGAGGCCGTATAATATAATTAGTCTTACATTTTACTGGTATTGAGTCATATCCCAGGGTTCATATGTCTTGAGTAGCTGGCCTATCAGTTTCTGACAGAGCAGTATGACACAAGCCGGCTTTTAAACACATACATGTTGTAAAGTTAATGAAATCTTGCCCCGAAATATTCCAGTAAAGACATCAGGTTTGGCGTTATTTCGCTCTGATCCGATTAAGTTGTGGAGTGCTTGAAATCACACATTTCGCGAAGGGTGATGTCTGCTAGAAGCAGCACCGTGTTGCTTTTAGCCATACACGTTGATATCAACAGTACATCTTGCTATGCTATAAGTGACTTAGTGGCACTGCAGTACCGACACCGTAGCATCAGTACAACACCACCAGAGTAACCTCTTTGTGTGCCATCAAAAACAAGTCTCACACCAGAGGACTATATACAGCCTGCTGTTTTGTGTTTCTGAATTCTGATAAACCAAAAATGCACGTTGATACCGCATTCACATTTATTTTTAGCTGGATGTTGAGTATATAAGAACCTGCTTTACCTGAGAAGAGGCTGAAAGATTACAGTGATGTTCCTTGCGCCTGGCTTACACACAAACTTCATTTCTCCTCCTTCAATCAGGTTGTCATCAGCACCTCCTATAACACAAGAAACATGTCTTGGCTTAGACATATTAAAACAGACATACCGTATATGCATTTTAGTGCTGTGGGGATACTTGCACTCCACACTATGTAAAATGGATACTTGCTAGTTATATAGAAGAAGTCTAGAAAGTTCAAGTGGTCCTGAAATGGGTCATCCAGATGCAGTGTTAATAGGCATGTCCAACAATGCCATTCAAAAAGACACCAAGGACCCTATTCTTCTTTTGAGGCAAACCACAAACTTCATTACAATTTTTTTCCCCTGGAATTTTACAGCGACATGGGCTGAGAAGAGTGTCTGGTAATGACCACAGTTGCTTGTTATTGTGTTGTGTTTACAGTTAAAATAGGGCCACAAATTCCTACCAATCAGCCCAGGAGTTCCTGCTCTAAAACCAATCCTGAACTCCAACCTCACTATAAGGGGCATGTAACATGAACTTGTCCTGTCTTAATTATTTCACTGAAATTAGTATATTGTTTTATCTTTTATTTTAAATATTAAAAATACCCAACTGGCCATAATTCTTACTGTAAAGGGAATTACACACAGATGCTAACTAGCAGAAATGTGGAGGCCAAGAAATTCAGCAACTTGCAAACTAACGTGCAGCAATACAAAAGCAAATAAATAGACAAAAACAATCAGCTTTGGGTTGTATGTCAATGACAGCGAATGAATCTTCACAAACCAATGTCCCTTTAATCTCTTTTGAAGCACAGAAGCAAAACACTAATTTCAGGCACTAATTTCCACAGGTGCATTATTTCAAAGTCACCTCCACTAAATGCCTGTTTGGTATCATAACAACGACTGTGTCTTTAAGCCACATGTTAGCAGGCACTCTCTACCAGGACAATAAATGTCTAAAATGTATGCTCACCAAAACCTGTTTATCAAACATCTAAACAAAAAAACTATTCAAAAAAGTGACAATGACATCAAAGAGGGAACTTAAAGTGGAAAAATGCAATCTCAAATGCTAATTTTCCTGTTTTAGGACTCATTCATGTGGCACTCTGTACACACATCAATAAATCAACATGACATGACAAATATAAATGCATCCCACATGCTCTCACCCCTTCATGCTCCTGTGTCACTGCATGGGTGAGCCCCACAGCTAACAGGGTTAATCAGAAAATCATTGCCATGCAAAATCTTGGTGGAGGGGACGGGTGACTGCAGCAGATAAAGGGGGAAAGGGGAGATCACAGGGGAGAGGCAGAACTGAAGCTCATTACCTCCACTCATCCTGAAGTAATCAATATAATTGATAGATGAAATTGCAACGTGTTGTCAACTGCAGTGCAAATGGACTGTATGCGTGTGCGTTTGTACAAATGTTTGCATGGGCTGATATGTTGTTTGCAAGTAAATTGTGATGTGCTTTTTTTTTTTAAATCCAACAGCACTTATAGACAACAAACATCTCTTTTAGATTCAAACCAAGTGTGATGGATTCATAATTCACAGTGTGTGGTAAAAAATAATGGTTGAACCACGCTTACAGCACCTGTTATAATCAGGTCAGAAGAAATTAGGTGTGATTTGGTGTCAAGTGCACAGAGTAAGTAAAGTTAGAACACTGGACAGAAATCAAACAAGATGGTGAGATTCGAGCTACTTTGATGGGATTTTGAAATAGGCGAGTGTGTGTGTCTGTGTGCATATGTGTGTGTCCTGAAATGGTTTTCAGTGCGACACAAAGCTTCTCTCCGCTGTTTTCTTCTGTTTCATTTCCACGTCGAATATGGCCTCGCAAAGCTTGTGCGCTATAACACAAAGACAGCTTCTCGTAGTGCTAAAGCCTGTTCCGCATTACCTGTGCAGCCTGCCTAGCCTTGCATTCAAATGCATATCAACCCATTGTTCACTATGCGGGGCTCTATTATCCATTTCTAATAGAACAAGTTTCATTTGAAAAAGTATGGGAGACAACACTCTCTGCAGTTTCATTAAAATGACAAGAGAAGCTTTCATTCCATCTAAAAGTTTTAACTCAAGGGTTTCTGATCCTGATCTGTTGCCATGAAATTTGCCTGCACGGTAAGCCCACATTCGTGTTGCTAAGTGGAGACAAAGATGAGGTCCAATTCACTCAAACTCTGTCTTTCTCCATCTCTCTATCCATTCATCCGTCCTTTGGTGCCAATTCAATTAAGACTCAATTACAGGCTCCTAAACAAAGCTGCCGCCAACGCACTCTCTTGCTCATCCTCCCTGCTCCATCATATTCTCTATCTTTTCTCTCTCCTCTCGCTCACTCACTGATCACCAATGTGGAAAAAAACTGGCTAAACTTTTGTTTCTTCGTCATCAACTCGCAAACACTTAAGTTCCCATGAATAACATCAACATGTTGCAGACTCATGTCTAACCGGCAGCTACACACAAACAAGCGCACAAACGCACGAATTCAAACACACACCGAATAGACTACCACGTATGTATTCCCAATGACAGTGACCAATTTAATTTCATGCTCTAAACATCTGCATCCGTGTCAGACAAAGGAGCGAGGAAGAGACCTCATTGATCCATGGGGTCTGGGACCAGCTGCCAACAGGGCATAGCACTGATGAATATTAAACAGGAGGGCATTAATATGCATGGAATTTTTCAGAGTCGTCTAGACGTGACAGGGTGGCTCCGGTTTCAGGTCAGGGTGCCACCACCAAACTGCTGCCAGTTCTCTCTCCACATAATGTGTAAAAGTATGATTTTGTTTGTCAGGCCTTGTGTGATTGTATATGTGTGCATATCTATGTGCATTTGTGTCCCTTGGTGTGCGGTCTGATCTGAGATTAGTGAGAGGGATGTGTGTGCAAGAGGCACGGTGCTCAGTCGGATGGCAAGTGAAAACTGGAAAGGAAGAAGTGACACATTCTAATGTGGCCAAATCTGCCTGAAATCCCCCTAGAGGGTCACTGCTCTGTCTGCAACACATCCACCTAAGCAGACATGACACCAAGCTATCCATAAAGAAACCCATAAATTACAGACAGTACAAAGAGACAAATCCTGATACTGTTATGCATACATATATGGCGCAACTGTTTTAAGCACACAAACACAATTGTAAGGTGTGTAGTGTCACATAGCTTTGAGCAAATGGCTCAGCTGAAATTACATAGACACAATATGCTCAAATACATTCACACAGTGACAACAATCCAGACCCCTGTGGTGTCTTACCATGCACTCTCCAGCCCACATCTAATCAAGTCAGGCAGTGACTTAGTGAAATTGCATTAGCTACACTTTCCTGGGTTTGATGAGAAATGGTTTAGATCCTGTGATGAATTCCAGCCATGCCCAGATTTAGGCAGGGAAAGAATGAACGTGTGATGCCTTCTTTAACACACTTCTATGTCCCGTGAGACCAGCGTGTTTCTGTATGCATTTGCAAGTCTGCAGGAAAGGGTGAGATGAGGAAAGCTAAAACAGAAATGACAATAATCCCTAATTTACAAGTGGTTTCAAACGTTTTGTGTCCACAAGCGTGAGTTTGTGCACTTACATGGAAAAAGTGTGTGTATTTCTCTTTTTTTTTAAAACACAGGACCCAACTTTTAAGAGTTTTGATTCCCGTCACTTGCAAATATGTTCCCATTTATTAGTCAGATGTCCTGCTAAGTGGAGGTTTTTCTATAATTTTTATCTTTACTGGGGATGTTGCAGAGGTTTGTGACTTTACCTGTGCGATGGCCAAAACAAATGAGACCACCACTGATCCAAACCGCTTAAAACTTTATATCGCACTTACAGGTGTTCCCAGTAACTACCCACTAAGAAGTAGATCAAGGAAAAGGGAGTAAAAGACAGACACATGCAAAGGTTGGTTAGTAAGATGTTATGCACACTTGTCTGGGAAGGAAAATGTAGTGTTTTGCTAAATCTACTATTTTATTAATTAAAATGGAACTTTTTGTAGCTTGTTTAAATATATACTCACTGACCACTTCACAAATATCTAATCAGCTAATCACATGGCGGCAGCACGTGATTGGTTGATTAGAATGCAATGCATTTACACATGTAGACATGGTCAAGATGACCTGCTGAAATTCAACTGTTGCCAATGCCGTATCCTTAAGTATCCTTAAGTACCTTAAACCAGCATTACATCTGAAGGCTACCAGATGATGATAGCTGTGGCTACACATACTTCTGGTTCTATGGAGGTCTATGTGAAAACAGCTTTCTATCCTGACCTCTGTAAACACTTTCTGGCTGAGTCTTTAATTTTGGATCGCACTGAATTACATTTTGTATACCTTGGTCATATCATGTTTCAAAATGGAGGATTATCTGGGGCAAAAAGTGCACTCGCTTTGGCTATAAAGTCCTTGTTAATGACCTGCTGTTAGCCAATGAGCATGCAGTTAGATACTCTGACACAGAGCTTTTTATGCAACTAACTCTAACTCGAGGCTTCATGATATGACATCATGGTAGCTGAAAATTAATTCTACAACTGATGTGCTTTTGTGACAACATCCATTCACAATGAGAGCTACGAATTTCAACTGGAAACATGAACTTTGAAAAGTTTTTACCTCCAAACACAGAACTGTGATCACAGCTGAACTCAGTTTGTGTGTCTTACAAAAAGGTCAACACAAAGGTCAAGACAATCAAAGACGTCTACAGTTGCTCTCGCTAAATTCTGATTTAAACTGGCAGAAGGGAAGAGAGGTGACTTATATAATCAAATCACACACTCCTTTAGCACATACAAAATAGACTCACAACGAAAAAAAAAGAGTGTACTCATTAAGCAAGTCCAAAAATACAAACGTGCAAACAAACACATGTGATCAAATTTTTAAAATGCATTAGTAAATATCAAATGCACACCCTTTCCGGTAGAATTCTTCAATATATGCAATTCGACAGTAATTGCTAGCAGTAGTAGTAAAAGTAATCACTGTCTTATACATAAGTAAAGTGAGGCAGCGCTCTTCCTGTGATTGAGGTCCCTAATCTGTGCTGTTAGCCAGCACTGCACATTGCAAGCTAAATTGTGCAAATAGAAAGGAATGTATAGCATAATCCAATTTTCCCCCTTAATGGCCTCATTTGTCTGCTGCTGTTATACTATGAAAATTATTTTTGGAGTGATCAATTCAGGTAATATATCCCATGTACAAATCATATATATTTAAATTTTTGTACGTGCTTGCAAAGAAATCACACTGGCAATATTCACTAAACTGAAACCCGCTATTCTAATAAAATTGGTTCCAGATTCAATAATGTATGACTCTCTGGTCAATTACGGGCATCCCATTCCACTCAGACTGTCTTCATGTCTGATTGGGTCTTAATGAGAGTTTTCTATTATTAAAATTTATTTGATGGAATGGTATCTGCTGCTCCACCAACCACAAGAGCAAATCCACCCCACAGCTGAGAATAAATAAATTATAGTATAAATAAATTCAGGTGTAAATTGAGCTGGATTAATTATTAAAAGTGTCACTGTGGCACACAATGTGTCATCCTGGCCTTGATTTTAATGAATTCACATCTGTCAGTTGTGGCAAAACAAAAATACACTCCAGAAACTGAATGAATATTAATTGTTTAGCTTGTATGTAGTTTGTTTTTAACTTTATCGGTGGCATTGCAATCTGCCAAGTCACGGCAGTAGTGCTGGGAGAAAAACTGACTATCCATATATTAGGTAAAACTCTAGTTGCATATTTTAGGTTTTCAGTTTCTATTCATTTGTTAAAATGCATTTCACACATTATTCTTTGCAAAACACAATAAAAATTAAACAAACATTTTTAGTCAAATGCTAAAAGCCTCGTGAGCTTTAGTGGTTCAGATGCTATATTTACCATTAATACATCTAAGTGACAGCCGAAGTCACACATCAAAATGTTCAAGTTGGGTGTTATATTTTACAGAAGAAGGTATTGAAATAGAACAAATACACTCAGCAGCCACTTTGTTAGGAACACCTTGCTGGTACAAAGTTAGACCCCCCCCATAAAGAAAACACTCACATTCTCATCGCTCTTATTTTTTGTATTTTTATCCTATTTAACATTATTTAATGAGTTTATGTCTTTATGGTTAAGGATGCCTGTTTTTTTCAAGTAGGGATGGGCAAGTTCAGAAACAATACTGAGGTAGGCTATAATGTGTGCCAAGAAAAAATCCCCCCACACCATTACACCACTACCACCAGCCTAAACTATCAATATACGGCATAATGGATTCATGCTTTTCTTTTTCAAATTCTGGCCCTACCATCTGAATGTCACAGTAGAAATCAAGCCTCATCAGACCACGCAATATTTTTACAGTTTTCCATTGTCCGATTTTGATGAGGGCATGCAAATTGTAGTCAGATTTTATGCCGCGTTTACCTTTGATCACTTACAAAACAGCAGTGCTCAGCTCTTGGGGAAGTTACCATATCCCATATGGAAAAGAAAAAGGGAAAAATGCACTCCTACAGCAAATGTGTAAGATAGAAAAAAAGGTTTTTTTTCCCCTCCATATGGCCCTGGATATACCCCATAACCTAGCCGCTACACTGCCAAAGCCAAATGGAGATGGTAAATATAGTGCATTTATATCATGCTTTTACCCAAAGTGCTTTTGTCTATAAAAGTCAATTTTATATATAACCCCAATATAACATAGTAGTCTCGTAGAGTTTTACAATCTGTACACCCTCCATACAAAACCATCTGTCCCAGCAAACCTTTCATGAGGGGAAAAAATGGTTGAAACCTTAGATACACTGAGGATAAATTCCTCTTGAAGGGCAGACATTCGTGTAACAGATGTTCTGCGCAGAATGGCAAGATTCACACAAGTCTATGTATGCATGTTTAAAGACCTGAGAGAACTAACTGGCCAGAAAAGCAAATGTCATTGGATCTTTGGGCCCAGCAGGGAATTAGGGAGCACACCTCAACTTTACTAGAAGAATCTGTTGCATGCTGTGACTGCAAGAGCTGTGTATGAATTTACCTGTCTGCCTAAAAGTATAGCATAAGTCCAACAAGCCCTTCTTCCACCCTTCCGTCCTTTCTTCCTTCCCATCCCCCCATCCATTTTTCATTTGTTCTTCTCTCCACCTTCTCCAATCAGCAAGTGTGAGATTAAAAGTAAACACAGAGGCGACAGTCAAAGCCCCAAATAATGGCAAGGCCAATGCTGATTAAAATTAGCCCTAAGATAGGAAAATACACCAAGCACTTTCGCTCTGATTAAATGTCTGAACTGTGTAAACGATCACAACCTTGTTCTATTCTCTCTGTTTTCCTCTACAGCCCCTGTTATTACTTTCCTTCAGATTCCATTTTCTCACTGGATTAATTTTTTTTAAATTATGCATGTGCCATCCAGACAGTTTGTTGATCTAAAGATCTCCACTTTTGAAAGTATTTTATCTTACTGGTTATTTAACGGCATTTTTAAACACGCACTGTGACAAAATGAATTATATACATATATACATATATACACACATACATATATATACATATATATATACACAT
>VOQJ01003009.1:3875-15405 GCA_015052665.1 Apistogramma diplotaenia
GGGATGGGGGGGGGCCCCGCCCGAAAGGGGGGGGAAGGCGGGTAGAGGTGGCGGGGGGGGGGCCCCCCCCCCCCCCACCCAACCCCACCCCACCCCACTATCCCCCTTCATTCACACTGACACATCTCATACCAGAGACACTTTCACTGCTGGACCAGATTGTGTGTGTGTGTGTGTGTGTGTGTGCGCGCGCGCGACCGAGAGCATCAGAGTCACATGAGAGTCTTGGGGCGAGCCTGGAGGAAGCGAGCCGACGGCTGCGAGTTAGCTTCGCCTGCGTCTTTGTCCGTTTGTGTTAATTAGATGCGCGAGCAGTGTGCACTGGTTCACGTGAACGCACAAAGCAATGATACAGAAACGACTAAAAATATTCATAATAACACATATAGACAAAAGCGCGCTCGCACATGCAAGCGTTCACATGAGCCGCTCACTGCCAAATGCAGTCATGAATGAGCGATGAAGATGCCTCAAAAGTGAAAAACATCCTGAATCCTTTTAAGACTCTGACCTTGTTTTGTTCATTGGAAAGTACACAGGAATACTCGAGCGATAGTATGTAAAATTGCTGGGAAAAGTGGAACACTTGAATTGCATAAGAATAGAACCAAATTTCAATGTGCTTTAAGTGTATGAATCATGCATGTGAATAAATGGGGGGAAAAAAGCAAGTGCTTCATATTGAAGCATTCACGAGGGTTCCTCTTTTCATGTTCTTATAAACCTCATGCCAGTGAACGCAGCACATGTAAATTTTACACACTGGCTCGAGTTCAGGCTTTGTGGGGAGACCCTGAGGCTGTGATTCGGCTTTTGACTTCAGCATCGCTCGCTATTAGAAGGCCATTAAATTAAGGATCTCTATGATGTGCAGCTTGTATCGAGCAGGGGGGTGAGACAGGAGGTACCACAAGCACCACCCTTTTTATTTTTCATTCGTTTTCAGCTTCCTGTTTCAACAGTTTACATGCAAATGGTCTAAAAATGTAAATTTTTTATCATTTCATTACACTCTGTGTTTCTGTTGATTTGTGTTGCCTGCGTTCAATCAATTTCTCTCATTTTGCAGTTAATTAAGGTGCTCCCAGCCTAGCATGCCTTATCAAGCTGATAAGAGTTACTTTTCTGAGCAGGGTGTCTTTATAATGGACAGGTTGCCTGTCAGAATCCCTCGTGATTGGCTGTGTTTTGCGAACACTGACTCGCATCAGATTTTTCATCTCTTGAGATCTTTTAACTGTGCCTGACCTGACCTCACTGACCTCTAATCAGTCATAAGGTCACATGGTCTGTACTTTTTTTGATCCTAATAATGGCGACGATGGAGAAAAAGCAGCTACAGGCAGTGGTGAGGGTCATCCAGGGGTGCTTTGATGCGAGCACCTATAGGAATGCAAATGTGACCGGCTGCCTGACCAGTACATTACAATAGGAATAACAGGAGCCTGGGGCAGACAGTGCAGCTGCCCCCATTAGTTTTAATCGCTGGCTTACATAAAAGACAAACATAATTAAGCTCGGGGTGTGTCGCACATGAGACAAATGTATGGGGCACCTTGTGTTGTTTAGCTGGGACCTCAGTGAGTACTTGAGTGCGATTAAAGAATTGTTTAAAGGCCGAGATCAGTCAGGGGTCATGAGTGATAAGTGAGGTCCCATGGGGTTGTCAGCAGTCTGGTTCATCAATTTTGTCTCATACTCGGATCAGCCGAAACACACAAAGCTGCTCTGTTATGCATTATTTGCTGTGAAAGCCAGAACAATAGCCCTCCCTTTAGATAAACTGTCATTTATCACATAGCTGCGTGAATCTGTGAGAGTGGCTGGGAGCTTTAAAGCGACCATCTTCACTCACTGCGAACTCGCGTAATTCATTTAATCCAAAAACGGCGATTCCTGCTCCAGTTGAGGCTTTGCAGTGAACTCGCTGACGCGCCGTGTTTGTAGCGTTAGATGCAAGGCTTTAAGTGTTTTAAGAGGTCCTTGCCATCACTACACATCTGGGCACTCTGCTGAAGCACGAGGAATTTTTCCATTTCTCAGAACATTTTTGAGCCACCTCATTTATCAGCGAGAAGCCGACGCTGCGAAGCCAGCGGAGATCTCTGCTTGAATATTTTCAGCCAGGCCGATAACAGAGATAAGAAAACCCGTTTCTGGTTGGCTCATTATTCTGGTAGCACTTTATTTTTCAATGTTACATGCGTCTTACCTCCAAATTCTTAACCCAGATGTGATTGCGACTGGTCAAAGAGCAAAAAAGAATTGATGGCAGTCATATGACAGCTGTTACTGTTCAGTGCTCTAAAAGTAAAGCTGTGTTTATTTTAATTTGCAGTTAATGTCATATTTTTAGCACATGGGCAGGCTCACCGTATATTTAAGGTTTACATCACTTCTGTAGCATTTAGTGGCTTCCCTAGCTGTAATCAAAGCTTTCACAGTGTTAAGAGCTTTTGAGTGTGTACTTTTTAAAAAAAAAAAGAAGTACACACTCACTAAACTAGTATAATTTAAAATACCACAATCAACAAGCTATTATGTTGCACTTGTATAATGGGCTTACATGCTGTTTTACCGCGTATACTTTTTCATCAGATGAGCTGCAGGAGTGTCATTAATTGTGCTGCCTGGAGCACCGAGTTATGTATATCTGCTCTGTCCTCTGCACAGACAGTCATCCCCAGCAAGGTCTTGCTTGCACCACCCTCCATATGGTGGCTTCTTATTAGCTTTCAGTTGCCCTGGTTGCCAGAGAGGTCCGTCTAACCCCAGAGTCCGACGTCTCCGTAGCCCAATTTCTACTCTACTGTGATATTTCTCTTTCTGGCCAATCGAATAAGTCGCACATGACTTAACTGCACGAAAGAACAACAGCAGCCTGGAGCAGATGTTGCTCTGTACACTGCCCATGGAGTGGAAAAGTGATTTCAAGAATACTATCCGAGTCTCTGTTGAAGGGTTCAGTGTGTCTCTGAAGGGGAGATGTGGCTGTGAGCTGGAGTCTCAGAGTAGTGATCTTGATAAAAGATAAAAAAATATATAGGACATTGTGCTTTTCATCCATAAAGCCTTTTTAGATTTTGTGCCTACTCAGTAATTTGAGACGTAAATCAATAAAACAGGTCCTGTGTAGCCTTCTTTGTTAGCGTACCGCACTTAGACTGAATTCTTTTGAGTATTGAGAAATCTCATCAAAGCATTGTGTGATGGCAGTAATTAAACAGAATAAAAGAAATGATATTTTTAAACTGTGTTTGGTATACTTAAGGTAAGAAAGAGCAAGGATATTTTTTTCCACTTTTATTCTGTAATATGACCAATATTTTTCATATTCAAGTGTGTATGAAAAAAAGTCACTGGTTTCTTAAAAAGCTAAATACAATAAGCATTGGATCAAGGCACATACAAGACTGGCCAAAGGGCATACAATGCACTTTGGTTTTCAATTGTAAATAACAGTTGACTTCAAATTGTGGCAACATAAGTGTGTTCATTTGGAGAAAAAAAAATACAAAATAATACTCATAACAAGAAAGAGCTGCTGACACTGTGGTACTTCTAATAAAAGCCAGCATGTTTTGTGTTTTTGGCCTGGTGACTAGAATGACGTATGGTACACGGTACTAAAGAATGCCGCCATTGTCATTTAGCCATTGTTGGCTTGTACAAATAGAGATAGTGGGAGTCCTCTGTGTCAGCCTGTCCTGTCTACTTGTTTCAAGGAGCGGAGGGCTCCTTTAGGTCGGTGTGCTTTATCTGCCCTGTGCTGTGGCCTACAATCCTATCAGAGACATTTTCACCTTGCTCGGGTTGCTTTTGCTGTATTTCGTCTTCCTGCAAACAGAACAAAATAACACACTGAACAAAGAGAAAAAAAAAAGCATGGCACCTCATCTTTAGGGTTTGCACTCCACGCCTGATGAATACTGGAGTAAGATTCTTGGTCCATAGTAAATGGGGACAGCTACTGACCGCTCATTCTTTTCGAGGGCAGCATGCCTGCTTCGTATATTAGTTGATCAGCTGTGCCTTAGTTTACGTCATGTCATTTTTTTGCCTTTTTGTTTTTCTGACAGCCACAAAGTTAAAAGAATGACCTGTGCTTATACTACAAGGTTTTCTAAAGTCTGATTGTTCAACACAGCAATGAAAACCCACTTTCACAGTTGACAAGTCATCATATCTTAGTAGAACACAGAGTTTCTTTTTGTTGGTCGATAACCTTAAGCAAAGGAAATACAGTACAAATTACTACAAATCCCTAAAATATAGAATTGCAGTTGGTTACCATACCCACTGACGGTTCAGTGATGGCCTGCAACGGGAACGTTCTCCATCTCCATAAAATGTCCTTAAATATAAATTATATGGCAAATGTACAGAACATTGCTTCCTTAGTCTTATAGATCCAGTGTTTTGTGAAAGTCTTGCCACTCTGTTTGAGTCAAACACTCATCATGAAGGTCTGTATGCAATATCATGAATGGGAATGGTCTGAATCTGGTATTCCACTGTCTCTGTAGCTCCTGTTGTTAATATTGTTCTCATTATGCGGACTTTTGTATAAACTCAGGCCATTTGGTGGGAAAATTGTGTGTATCACAAATTCCTCCTTGGACACAGGCAGGTGATTTATAGGTATCATTTGAAAAGAAGTCTCTCGAATTTCAAGGATGGAGTTGTCTTTTTTAGTGCCAGCCTCAGCATAGTCATCCTTTCTCCGACGGCCCTTGTTATAGGTGCAGTTCCTGGAAAAAAGCGAACCATTCCTATGGACATACCAACACACCAGCGCTAACATGATTATTGCCAAAAGAGCCACAGCCCCTCCAATGATAGCAGCCAAAGGCAGACTGGAATTTTTGTAAGGCTCCTTCTCCTGTTCTCTATTTAAAGTTGTAGTCGGGTGGTATGACTTGTGAGAACCAGTCTCTGTCTCGATGCAAACAGGGGTCTCGTCAGACAGGTAAATGTTGCTGGTCTCCATGGGAACCATGCATATTCTATAGGAAGACTCTGGCTCCAGCGCTGTGAGCAGATACTCCGTCCTCTCCCCCTGCACAATGGTTTCAGTGATGGAGCCAAAGGCAGGGCTGTGCCCCAGCTTTAGCCAGCTGAGCCGTAGGGCAGTCATGGGTTGTGACACCCTCCATGATATGTGTATGGTATCTGCGCTACTTGACTTCACACTGATGGTGATGATCTTTCTGCCTGAAGAGGTGGTAGTGCTGTGGTAATTTTTACTGATGTCAGGCCTTCTTTCTATCGGCCTTTTAGTCACATACACGGGCCACTGGGGCTGTGACGGGCGTAAAGTGTTGGAGACTGTGCTTGTCTCATATGTGGAGAAGAGCTCTGAATCTGTGCAGTCAAACATGTCTGTGGTTAGGTCTTTAATTGCCATCCCTTTGACCTTATCAGGACCCTGGCACATGAAGCCACGTACATTCACCTTAGATGGCAGTGACCGCAACCAGTCACGCACCCATTTCATCTTGCAGGTGCATTGCCAGGGGTTGTTCCGCAGCAGGAGCTGTGTGAGATTGTCCAGATCTTCAAATATACCCTGTGGGAGGCTGCTCAGGTTGTTGCCAGAAAGGTCCAGGCGATACAGCTGTCTAAGAAAGGCAAAAGCCCCAGGTGGAACCCGATTAATGTGATTATCTTGTAGCTGCAGCTTCTCCAAACTGGTGCCTGGCAAATTGGCTGGTGGCATGGTGAGGGAGTTCCTCACTAGTGAAAGCTCAGTCAGGTTGATCAGGTTGATGAAAGCCATCTCGCCAATCCCACGGTTGTTGAGCAGGTTACCATCCAGGATTAGTCGTTTCAGGTTGATGAGATCTTGCAGCGATTGCTCTGAGATGGTAGAGATGCGGTTGTCATCAAAGCGTAGCTCCTCAATACTCATGGGCAGGCCTGAAGGGATGGTGCTAAGGTGGTTTCTGGAAAGGAAAAGCAGTCGGAGATGATTACTGTCCCTGAAGGCCCCCTCCTCTATGCTGACGGCTGATACAGAGTTATCATCGAGGTGCAGTTCTTCGATGTAGGGAATTTGAGCTAAAGAGCCATGGGTAATCATCCGAATGTTGTTCTCCTGAAGGTGGAGCTCTTTCAGCCCAAGAGGAAGGTTAGTAGGAAACTCGTCCAGATTATTGCAGTAAAGGTAGATCTTCTCCACCTTTGTGAGTCTTCGAAGTTCTGCAGGAATGCCCGAACTCTTAATGCGATTGTTTTGCAGAAACAACACTGTAGCATCCAGGGGTATACCAGTAGGGATGGAGGCCAGGCCACGGTCATTGCAGTAGATAAAGGTCCCATCGCAGCGGCAAGCTGAGGGACACGAGGCGGAGGTCACCAAGGGGTTAGCGAGACCCAGCAGCAGCCCAATCCTGATGAGGAAGAGGACGAAGGACTTGCACTGACGCACCATCTTGAGGGTGTGTTTCCTGGCAGTCTAATCACTCAAAAGCCCCTGGGGAGAATACACAAGTGTACATTTAATGCACAATGCCTTGAAAGGGGAGACAAATTCCTGTTTTCATAATTGCTGGGTGTTTGGGAAGCCGCCTGCAGCATTCACTAGATTAAATATGTGCTGAAAGGATCTTCTCAATCCCTGATTTTTAATTTATACGAATTGTTAAACAGGATTATGTGAAAGTACAACTTTTGTTTCACAATAATCATCTACAGAGGTAACTTTACCTCTAATTTCCAATAAAATTGTTCTGATTCTGATTCTTACACCTTTATGTTTATGGGATTAAACTTTAAAAACCTAGCCTGCAATACGAGTAATTAGAGAAATGTTTGCATTTCATTTAAAAAAAAAAGTTTCACCTTCGCAGCTCTGTAATTTCAAACATCAAACCTTTCTCTCCCACGACTTCTGAAATGCAGTGCATTCCCTAGTTTTACACATTTCTCAAGCTCAAGGCAGTCTCTCATTCTCACAGACCACAAGGGTGACAAAAGGCAGGCTGTGTCGATGAACTGTTGTGAAATGTTGTGAAATCTGAAATCCTGATAGATTATTACCAACGTCCTTGCCTGTTCAAATTCTGGGTGTAACTACACTTAGTTATGAAAAAAAAATCTCCTGAATGGGGTTTGATTATATATGTTTGACCTATTGAGATTTCAGATTTCAGAGCATATTTTTCTAATGAGTTTCCTGAGGATACAAGAATTTTGCACAGCAGTATGTTGCTGATTTTTTTTCTGTATCTGTATGTTTTCCCAGTAAAAACAGGTTATTATTATAGTTAATATACATTTCCTCACTGTGGACTTAAAACAGGTACCCTTGATGGCAACAAAATGGTGAAAGCAGACGGTATCTGCCACTTTTTTTTCACCAGCTATGTGCGAGTTGCCTTTTCCTTTAGGTTAATACAAAATGATTGCTTTAATTATGCATTCCTGCCATGACCTCTCTTCCTGTACGTCTAATTAGAAACCGGTGGTCTGGTCAGTGAAGTGGAAAGAAGCAAAGCCGTTTGTATTTGTCATACCTGATTTATACGACGTTGTAAATCCTTTCCAGCCACCAAAAATCCAATCAAGATTTCCTCTTGAATTTCCTCTTATCCTTTCTCAAAGGAAAAAGTTTGTCCAGGGGGTTTCTTGTGATATCCTGACCTGGTCAGTGTTTGCTGAGCTGATCCTTGTTTGGACGATGACCTCCTCTGTATGGTCAGAGGCTCATGCCTTCAATGAATTTACCATGGTAGATAAGCCTGTACAGAAAGCATCCCCTGCCACTGACAAAGCACGTACTCTCAGGTGATATTAAAAATCCTAACGATTGCTGCGACTGTCAAGCTCAACAGCCATAACTGCAAATGAGATTTTTTGGGTGTTGTATAGTTATCCGTTTGTTGTACGTGGCGGACTTTAGCAAAGGCTCCTTTCTGCAATCACGGCCGGCAGGCATGATGAGTTCACACAAAGCTGGTCTGAGCCATGCCAATCCCCTCTGCCACAGGCTCAATCCAGGCCTGTTCACTTGTGTACTCCCAGTCTTCAGGTAACCCAGAATCCTCTGCTCCCTTGTTGAGCCTGTATACACATTAATCCAGGGCTCTGGTCCTTTTTCCTGAAGCAGATAACCAGTGTTCTCCTCTCCTCTAAGGAGAGAAACAAGGCAGGTTGCTTATCCTTCTGGGCACAGCCTCTCTCACGTATCTGCAGCTTGAGTCATGCTGTGCACGCCTCACACCTGGGATGGTGTTCTGAAAAATAACCAAAGAGCAATGCATTCAGCTTTTGAATGATCAGGTAATACGACTGCAATGTGTCAGTACTGATTTAAAAAAAAAAATTGACTGAATTCAGATTTTTACCAAAGGAAATTGAATTGACTTCAGCGAGCACCTGAAGTGAACTCGATGTAAAACTCCGGAAATTTAATTGCATTTAGAAATGTTTGATCATGATCTCCGACCTGCCTTCTATTGTGACTTTGTACTTAGAAGCACCCTCTAATGCATTACTAATAATATGCATGTTGACCTTTTATAGTAAACTGCTCCGACAGAGCGCATTTCTTCTCTGTGGTGATACAAGAAGGTCCACGCGTACAAAAGACAACACTGATCTTGACCCCCACAGCTCAACAATGGCCACGGGTGGAGCTCCTTCCTCACTTCAGTACGTGGCTGAGCTATAAGCATTTTTTTAAAAGAACGGGCCCTGCGATTTAACGAGTTTAGAGAGTCCATACTCTAGACGTGAAAGAAGAAACAGATCCAGTCAGCGCCTTCAGAATTACTCACATCGTTAAAAAGCTTTCATAACAAATGAAGGCCGTTTGAATTTCCTGGAGCGTCCGTCCCCGTCAATCCCAGCGCCTCTCTGTGACCTCTTACCTCCACCCCATCCACTCTTTACATTCTATGAATGCTGCTTCTGTTCCTAAAAACAGAATTTCCTTTGCCAAAGAAAATGTTGTGTTTCCCTCTCGCAACACAATAGCTTTGTGTCCCGAGCATCCGCGCGACCCGTTTGCTGCCTCTGTGCTGTAAAACATGTAAAGGTAAATTAGGAACAAGAGGCCCCAGCCATTTAACAGTTGTAACCCATGACAAGGAGAAGATTAGGGAATTGAGAGGCTTGTAACTCGATTACAACTCCTGAGATGCTGTCTCATAATAACGCCCCCCCCCCCTCCTTCTGTTCCATCTAAACACGGGTGCTCAATCCAGTATTACATTAGTAGTAGATTAGAGTCTAGGGGGGAAAAAAAGCACCAGATGTGACCTCTACTAACTTGTGGACTAAAGAAGTCTGATGAGGGGAAGAGGAGGAAAAAAAAAAAGATTACATTTACCGTAGTAATGGAGTTCCTCAGAAAATGGTGGGATGATAGAGGAATACGTGGTGTCTGTCTGCTGGAATGAACTTTACGTGCAGCACTTAGTCAAGCTATTTCAATTTTAAATACCCTCTTTCACCTAAAAGTTCTTCTTTCCCTAAATGTGTGTAGTACTGATGTGAATCCCTGAAATGTTAGCATTAGGTAGAAGGAAAAAATAACTATGTGTTTGCACTCAAGATAATAGACATGTGGTTTGAGAAAGGCACAACATTTGGCCAGAGAAAGCCTTTACATTACAGAAGGTAATTCAGTGCCCAGTATAGGGGATGATGGGACAGAGGTTGTTTATCAAGAACATGTGGTAGAATAATCTGTCGGCCTTGGTGTGCTCCATTATACTGTGTGTGTGATTTATCAGAAGTGTGCTTTGAGCATAGCACATCATGCTTACTTTACAAGGAAAACAGTCAGGCTTAGATGCCCGAGCCCCCCCCCCCCCAAACCCACCCTACCCCAATTCTTTTTCCACGCTCTTCGGATTTCAGGAGAGCGGCCCCTCTCCATTGTTCACTACAAGGCAAGCATGTGGACCGTGCAGCCTCACAGAGGGGGTTTTTTTGGGGTTTTTAGAACTTTTTGTCAGACAATGTAAAAAATGCTTTAACTTAAAACAGCGAATTATGCAAACCGCTTCTGTTCCCGCTTACAAATGCACACCCAGCCAAATGTATGCACTTGGGCGCATGCACATGCATGCTTTTGTTTCCTGTGCGCACAGCCATTCTGAGAGCAATAGACGGTGGGTTTGACGTTTTGTAGTGATGGATGTCTTTCTCCATCGTTCTAATAAGCTCCGCTGGCGGGACAAGGGATTTCTCCAGCAGTCAAAGTGGATTCTGCTTCATTTAATCCGAACTGGCAAAGTTAAATTGAGCATCCTAGTAAAACTGTGTGTTGGTGTACAGCAAGTTACCTTTCAGTGGAGAGCGTAGGAGGCTCACACAAAGCTGGACACTGATAGCTATTGTGAGCTGAACACGCATAAATGCACATTAAGCTGCAATAACAGAGCCCAGCACTCTGTGCCCTCTAGTCATACACAGCACAAGAAAGGCTTTGGAGAAAAAAAAATCATATAGAAACAATTTCATGCCTGTCAAAAGTATTGCAGATTATAATGACTTTTATTTCAGCAAAATACAGAACAATATTACACGGGCCGCATTTTGGGGGTGGGCGGGTGGGGGTGCTGAAGAAGTAGTAATGGCTGACTGCTAAATTATTCATAAGCCCTGAAATTAATTTTGAAACCACAGTAGAGCCTTCCATTGGGAAATCATTGTTGTTTGTATCTGCTGTTGATCTTTCAGTCTGATTCATAATTTTGAATTATGATAGAACGCACAACGCAGTTATTGTGGGTCACAGTTGCTTCAGATTTTGTTTTCCTGTGACATCAGTTGTCACGGTGATAGCTCTTAGTCAGAGTTCTCTGGAAGTAAATGTACTTGTGTTGGTTAAAGAGAGCCTGACTCCAGGCTGATACGAAAGCAGAATTGTATTTTCCTGCTCCTAACAGAGGTGAGGTTTTTTTTTCCCCCCCAGTTTCTGTGGGCTGGGAAACCTTGTTATGTGCCATTGATGAACGTTTCAGTAGATTGTATGTTAAGACACCTGGCAGCGGCCTACTGTGCCTCTGACACACAACAGAACATTCACGGTCACATCTGAGTTCACAGGGACACAGAACACGTTTCAGCTGAACAGAAAACGGGCAGAAATCTCTTAGTTTAGAGGATTTGGTGTGTGGCCTCCTGGTGTTGTTGTTAGGTGGGCTGAACAGATGATACTTTTGCTGGCCCATTAAGAGCACATATAGGCCTGGGACAGACGGGGGTCTCGCTTTTGTAATAGCCTGAAAGGAAAGATCTGTAGCAGCTGCAATTGTTTTTCTCCACATGGGGGTGGTAGGCACTGCAAGATAAAAATGTGTGTGTGTGTGTGTGTGTGTGTGTGTCTGTATGCGACAAGCAAACGCCACAACGCCGAATATTCATGTTAAGCTCCGGGAGCCTATCTCGGCACAGGCCAGACAACCACCCAAAATAGAGGGATTTGTTCAGCCTCCCTACTGGCCCATCCACAGCCTGTTCTGAGTCAGACGGCTAAGTTCCCCCCCCCCCCCCCCCCCCCCACTTTAGCCCCCCC
>VOQJ01003012.1:15799-45952 GCA_015052665.1 Apistogramma diplotaenia
GCCTGAAAACTGAAGATTCTGCTGTTTATTACTGTGCTCGAGATCACGGGGGCTACTACTACTTTGACTACTGGGGGAAAGGAACAACTGTAACTGTCACAACAGGTAAAAAATAAAAACATGTCTTTGTACGTAGTGTAATAAAACTTTTTAACCTTTCATATTTAGACTTCAGTGGCAGCAACAGTGTTTTAAAAGGGTTAGTTTTTGTATGTTGGGTGTGTTGGTGTCTCATACTGTGACGAAGCTTTTGACTACTGGGGGAAAGGAACCACAGTCACTGTCACATCAGGTAAAAAAGAAAAAAGCCTTTTGTCTTCATATAGTTTTATTTATTACTATTTATTATTTGGACCTCGTGGCACCAGCCGAGTCTTTAAGGTGCTTGTTTTTGTATGTTGGGTGTGTTGGTGTCTCACACTGTGACGGTGCTTTTGACTACTGGGGAAAAGGAACCACAGTCACTGTCACAACAGGTAAGAGGAGCTTTCTGATGCAGTAGTCTTCATATTAAAAACGTAAAAATTCATTTGGACATGTTGATCTCTGAGGTGGACGTTTTTGTATGTCAGATATGTTGAAATTTTACACTGACAATGCTTTTGACTACTGGGGGAAAGGCACAATGGTGACAGTTACATCAGGTAAGGAGATCTCATTTCTTCTTCTTTATGGTAAGATTTAAATTCAAAAACTGTTTTTTAAAGAAATATTATTGTTCTGAGAAAATGACATTTTCATTTCTACAAGTCTCCAGTCTGTATCCTGAGTTTAATCCAGTTAAAAATTAGGTTTTATTGAATTTATTTCAGTTCAGTTGAAATCACAACAGTCACCTCAAGGCGCTTAAAGGTGCTTGAGTCTTCTGAAACTCTATTTTATCATAAATAGGTTTATCCATATATATATATATATAAACAGATTAACGTATTGAGTGGTGAAAATTTTTTTATTGTGTGACCATGCCTTTGGCCACTGCTGAATAAGAATTCTTATTAATTATTTTACCACTTAATTTGCCCAAAATGAACCCTTATGGTTCATTCTTTATAATTCCATTGGATCATAATTATATAACCAATTATTTAGCTTAGAATGACTCAAAATACCAGCAGATCACAGAAGTTAGTTTTTGTGAGAGCTGCAAAAAGACTCTGTTAACTGTGGTAGCTGGGCTTTCGACTACTGGGGGAAAGGTACAACGGTTACAGTCACATCAGGTAAGACGATCCAATTCTTTCTCTTTAAGGTTAAAATTTGGATTTTAAAAGTGTGAATTTTTTTAATGAATTTTGAGTTTGTGAGGAAATTCACTGCATTCATTTCTAGAATCCTGTAAGATAAATGTGTCATAATGTGGAGACTTAGTTTAAATGTTGGTGGTGAAGATCAGGTTTTGTTCAATCTTCTGAATCTCTATTTGCAATCAATAAGGAGAAAATACCTGATGGCAGATTATTGTAAGGTGGAAAGGTTTTTGTATGTAGTGGTGAATAACTTGTTAGACTGTGACTACGCTTTTGACTACTGGGGAAAAGGCACCACGGTCACCGTCACCTCAGGTATGAATTATTATATTTCTGACTACAGAGAGAAATTCTTTATCACTCTACTGCAATATAATGTAATAATTTTCACGTGGGTTCATCTGTAGTGATGAGTTTATTGACGTAAATAATTGTATCGATAGCTTTTGTAGCCTGATTTGTAAAATAATAATATTCATTTTGGGCCAAATAATCTCTGAAATCAAAGTCAGAGTTGTTGTGTGAAAAGACTTCATTAAATATCGTAAACGTTTGTATACTTATACTTATAAAAAGGAGCTACAATTACCCTTCAGTCACCGCATTCACAACTGTGCACATCATACTGTAATATTCTGTTTCTGACATGTCCTACCTAAAAAGATTATGTAGACAAAATATTTTTTTTCAACAAAATTCCTGTATTGTGACCGAAGGCGATAACAGTGTCATCAAGTAAAATTAGTCTAATTTTAATTTAAAACTTGCACAGGATGCAGGTTATAGTGGGATTAATAAATGCTAAAGTTTTTTGTGCATTGTTAGTAGATTAAAAACAATGTATATTCAATACTTCTGACTGCAGTCACTGCTTCATCAGGTAAGAATATCGTTTAATCTCAAACATGGCTGATCAAAAAGATTTAAATGTGTTGCATTTTTGTAAAGTTTTGTCATCAACTGTATGAAAAGACATTTACTAACTTCTTTCTTTTATTAATTTTTGAATTGATTTTTGTCAATAATGTACATTGGAAATAATTTACTGGTGTGTAGATAACAAAAAAGTGAAATGAAATAATAATAATACATAAAATTATTGAGGGAGGCTGATGAACAAACAGCCTCTGAATAAATGTTGCAGTGTTTCATTGAACATTTCAAAGGTAATGTCTTTCATGGTGAGTTTTAAGTGATTTCTCTATAACCAATTCTAGTTAAAAACGTGTGTCTTATTATTATATTTCTATGTTGGTTTATTAATTACTGTTGTCTCTTCTTTTTTAGCATCTCCAAGTGGCCCGACTGTGTTTCCTCTGATACCATGTGGTTCTGAGAGCGGAGATATGGTCACTCTTGGCTGCCTCGCCACTGGCTTCAACCCTCCTTCGGTGACTTTCTCGTGGACCAAACAAGGCAATGCCTTGTCAGACTTCATTCAGTACCCTGCAGTACGAAAGGACAACAGTTATACTGGAGTCAGTCAAGTTCGAGTGAGGAGACAGGACTGGATTGGAGATCAGATCCAATGTGCCGTGGCTCACACTAGTGGGAATGCACAGGTTCCTGTCGGCCAACAACGTAAGACTCATGCTACGTCATATTTAATTGCTTTTTATTTTTATTTGACTTCTAATAGGTTTACATGCAAGCACTGAAAACTATTTTAAGGAATTTCAAAAGTAGAATAAATTTGACCCGAAATATGCTTTATAAAAATACACAACCCTTATTCAGTGCAAGTTGGGTTTTTGTTCAGTTTAGGTTTTTGTGCAGAAGTACTTTACTACACCTAGCGAATAATACTTCTGATGAGTGTTATCTAGTTCATCTAATTCTTTTGGTTTTGCTCTTTTTATGAAGAAAGCTTTTTTTTTTACATTTTTCATTCATATGCCCGACATCCTCTGCACCTGTCTGAAAAAACACAGTATTATGGCATGTTGTGCCTCTTTCCATCTACTAATCCTTTCTGATCTCTGCCTGTCTCCCTCCACTTTCACTGTGCCTTGATTTTTAACCTAATTAACATTAGCATTAAGTCTGTGTTTGCTTGCCAGCCAATGTATATGCAGAAGTGAGCACTGAAGCTCTGTTATTTCATTTGTGACTATGGAAATCAAATTTTATTTTGGACTTAAATAAATAAAAGTTGCTGTTTTCTCGAGGAGCGGAATAAACTTGTTTATATAGAAAATCTATATAATATGAACAAATTGTTTACCTCAGCTTCTGCATATATATTTATATATATATTTATATCTCCCTGCTTCTGCATACATATATTTGTGTATATCTTTGTTTTTCAGTGACGTTTCATAAGAACGCAACTCTTAAAGTGTTTTCGTCTTCTGATGAGGACGGCAGCTATACCTACTCCTGCTTTGCCAAAGAGTTTGCGCCAAAGAAACATGCGATAAAATGGCAGAAAGATGGAGAGGACATCACCAGCAAAGCAGAGCTGTTCACTACAGTTTCTGAACCAATAAAGATGAATGGAAATAACGTGTTTAATGCAGCAAGTTTTCTCACAGTAAATACCAGTGATGTGGGTGACGAGCCTCAAATTTCATGTCTGTTTGAGGGAGGGCAAAATCAGTTTTTGAATCAATCTGTGAATTACATAACAAAACCATCAGGTGAGTATCTGGTACTTTTTCTTTTGAAAGAAATGAACATGTATTTTTCCACATGGTTTTCGAAAACATTGTATTCAATAACTGTTCATTGCTTCTTCCCTTAGTTCCTGGCGACTGTTTAGAACCTATAATGGTAGAAATCATCAGCCCCACAACTGAAAGCATGTTTTTACATAAAAGGGGAACTGTAACATGTCAAGTCAAGGCAGAGAATAAAGGACTCAGTATAAGTTGGGAGGACGAGACTGGAAAAGAAATAGTACCCAATAAAATGTCTAAAGTCAATGGCAACGGGAAGACACACAAGTCTGAAATTGACATCACCTTTGACGAATGGACCATGGGTGTGAGACGTTTTTGTGTTGTTCACCACGAAGATTTGCTTGAGCCACGGAAGGAACTATATGACAGGAAATCCGGTAAGAAAATGATTGAGAAACTGCTCACTGTGAGCCTGTTTACTCCTTATTGCCATCTTGAAATCATAGGCATCATGAGTGCTGCTTCTCAGTGTGTCATGTCTGTGTGTGTGTGTGTGTGTGTGTGTGTGTGTGTTGGTTTTTCTTTTCTTGCACAGATTCCCTGTATTGTTTAGGTTCATTTATGTGTGCCATAAAGTCTCTCGTGTTCTCTGATGCTTACAGGAGGAAAACTTGTGCGTCCTTCAGTGTTTATGCTGCCTCCGTTAGAACACACTAGCAAAGCAAAGGTGACCCTGACTTGCTATGTGAAAGACTTCTTCCCTAAGGAGGTTTATGTGTCTTGGCTTGTGAATGACGAGGAAGCGGACACATCTGCATTTAGCACCACGCAGCCTATTGAAAAAAGTGGATCCTACTCTGCTTACAGCCAGTTATTTGTCAGCCTTGACGAGTGGCAAAGACACGATACCATCTATAACTGCGTAGTGTACCACGAATCTGTGGTTAACACAACCAAAGCACTTGTCAGGTCCATTGGGTACAAAACATTCGCAAACACCAACCTCGTCAACCTCAACATGAACATCCCAGAAACGTGCAAGGCCTAGTAGATGTTACTTCATGTCTCTGCGTCTTCTGTCGTTTGTTGTTTAATGTTTAATGTTTGTGATATGACATTGTGTTTGTGTGTTTTAATGCAGATTCAAAATAAAAAAAAAATACTTTGCAACTCTGCTGATGTTTGTTATATGTAGTTCATGTCTTCATTTTGTGCTTATTATACAGTCACAGTGTTATCCTAACATTGCATACTTTAGATGTAGATAGTAACATTGTACACAATGACAACAAATATACTAAAATTTCTACATCACATGCTTCCACTAGATTAAAACCGCCTCATTAAATTACCACCAGTCTGAGTTCGTGTCATACGCAGGTGGTGCTTTAACACTGCTTCCCTGACTTGTCTTTGTGTGCCTGTGTTTCCTCTACTGGGTCTTGCACCTCTAAAAGTCAGATTGTTTAACACCAATCTTTTTATCTCTAAGTCAAAGGAGAAATATTAATTTAATAATACCGGGGTCTTTCTAAAGCAAGTCAGAGGTCAGGATTGTTGGTCTGAAAGGATATGCAATATTATTAATCTCTGTAGCGCACTCACTCAAAATATGCCAATTATTTATGTTTTCTTTGGTTTTAAGTTCTAACCAGATTGGCTGACAAACTTACTCACTAATTTACAGTGGCAGCACAATAGGGAATGAATAGAAACTATAAGTTATTGTCTTACAATCTATGTTTCAAAGAATCATTCTTTGTTCTACAATAGAGCTTCTGGTCATGGACACTGTGGAGAAAGAACCAGATAACATAGGAAGCGTAGCCATCGTCTTCATTCTCCTCTTCCTCTTCACTCTGCTGTTAATTTTTGGAACCACTGTTATCAAGGTAATGAGAAGTCATTCTGCTTTGGAAACATTTGACAGCAGCGAGTTTCTGTTACATATCATTTTTAAAAAGAAAAAAACTTATATTTCTGCAGCTGCAGGTAGGTGGTGAAAGTCACAAATAAACCTACAAACTATTTTTATTAGGATTATGTATGAATTCTTCTTGTATTGACAAAAGGCTTCTGTTTAAGATGCAAGCTGTGAATGCCTTTGCTAATTTTTTAAATCTGTGTACAAGGTCAGATGCAGTAGAGTGGCAGCCAGCTATGATATTCTGCATGTTGCAAGACCATCAGAAAATGTTGGTTTAATCTAGACGTTGACATGCAACAAAAAAAGTTCGAAAGTTAGATAGTTTCAAATCACAATGGAAAAATAATGTAAATGCTTCAAAACCAGTAAAGGGTGACATGTGTGGTGGACTAAAATAATTAAACATTATGACGCCAAAAGTGATGATCACCTTGTGAGTCTATGTGATATCATGTACAATAACCGATGCCAATACTGAAATGGACAAAGCAGGCTTAAAATCAAAGATAAGATCATAAAGATAATATGTAAAGGTATTAAATGTGTGCATTTGACCTCATCTCCAGGTGTGAAATGTGCATCTCAATGGCTCAATTCATCAAAGCACACATATAAAGTAAATTTATACATTTTACATTATCTGACTTATGCCTGTTTTAAAACTATGTTAATACTGTGTAATAATCTATTATGAGCACCTTTATCATGAACCTCTTGCTGAATTTTAGCTGATGGCGTTCCTTAAAAGCTCGTTTATTTATGCAACTACAACATGAGTCAGTTACAACATTATAAGTGTGCATTTTCAACTTCATGCATAATCACTTCATAAATAAGTAGTGGTGAGCAGTGTGATTTAAAGTTTACCCGTTTATGTGTTTTTATTTGTTTGTCTTCACAGGTCAAATAAAAGAAAGGGCATGTGAAAGGACCTCTGAGTGTGAAAAAAAGGACATTTTTTAAAATAAACATTTTTCATATAATCCCTTGCTATCATGTAAGTAATCACAATTGTCTTTGTAACTGCAAAAAACTTTATTGCTTTTTGAAAATAAATGTTTCAATGAAGATAAAATTGTCTTTTTTTCTTGCATTATTTTGAAGATGTTTGCATTGTCTAAACTTTTATCTGTTTAATAAGTATCATTTCTGTGCATTTAATATTTTGTCTTCTTTATTTACAGTTTAATATACAGTTATGTTCATCACATCCACAGCACCTGGAGTCAGCAGCCCGTGTTATACCGAATATGTAAAGTGGTAGATTTTACAGTCGGTTGCTTTTTAGTCTATTATTACAAGATTTGAGAACTAAAACCTTTGGCAAAGTGGTGAGAAGTGATGTGACACGCATGCAAACTGAAATGAGATATTTAAATGTGCACTGGGCTTCTCTTACTGGCATAACCGCGTCTCACACCTGGTGTCTGTGATGCACCGTTGCTCTTCGCATTGTTTCGCTTCTGTATTTTGGTACTTTTTTTGAGACCTGGGTGTTACTCAATGCTTCCGCTCGCTGCTCGCCGCGATCACTCTGCCCTGTCATGCGTAACATCTGTGCAACAGCCTTCCAGCCCTTATCTCCACCAGACCCAACAACACCAAAAGAAAATGTAAAAGTACAACTCTGCCATCTAGCTTAAGTACAAACATGCTACACTGTTGATCTTTTTCTTATGTTCACGCAGCATTTATGATGGGGCATGCAAAGTCAAACTAATTTCTGCTCTACCTCAGAATTACGCGTTGTCTCGCCAAACATAACATTGTGCCCCGTCTGGGATGAGACAATTGGGATGTCATCTGCACCCTTAAAGCTCATCTGCACCCTAAGTGGCTTCTTTCCAGCTGAACTGAAACTGGAGTGGCTGCTGGATGAAAAAACACCGAGTCAAAATAATGAGACAAAAAAAAGCAAGCTGCAAAGTGGAGAAGGAGCAGAGAAAACCTTCACCCTAAGTAGCGAGTTTAGGCCCAGTGTGGAAGTGTGGCAACAAGGATCAGCTTTTACCTGCAATGCCACTCACAATGGCACTTACTTTAACAGAACAATAAGCATTTGTCACAGTAAGTATGTACAGCTACTAACTCAACATGCACATTTGCAGTTATATCTGAAACAATCTAATAACACCTCTTGGATAATGTGAGGTTTTATTAGCTTGCTATATTGACAAGCACATCTTTTTCTTTCAGTCCACAGAAGTTCTTCTCCTTCCATTCGTGTGGAGATTCCCAACTTTCAGACTGGAATGAGGTCACGTTCTGAGGCACAAGCAGCATGTTTGGTCCACACTGTTTTTAAAGCCGAGATCACCTGGCTGATTGATGGCAAACCTATACGTCGCAACGTGGTGACAGCAAACAACATGACTCATGTAATCAGTAAACTTATGATTTCCTCGAGACAGTGGGAGCAACTGAAGAAATTCACATGCAGAGCTGAGCATAAGTGCTTCCCTTCAAGAGTTGTTCAAAAGACCATTAATACTTCAGGTAAGATAACCTTACAATAAGACCAAGGAAGACCAATACCTGATATAATCATTTGACTTTGTTCCCATATGTCCTGCAGTTAAAGCTCCATTGGTGGAGATCAGGCGATCTCTCCCAGATCTGCTGAAGGGAAACAGCGCAGTGTTCGAGTGTGTCGTCAAAGAGCTGTCTTCACGTGACCTCTACGTCACCTTACAACACAACGGTGCTGGGCATTATTTTAAAGAATATCATGGTCTTCCTGAAGGCCGCCTTTCAATCAATAGTCAATTCACTGTCAATCGGACTGACTGGAAGAATGACAAAAAATTTACCTGCAAAGCGAATCAAGGCTTTTCCACAAGTTCTGAGTCAAATTCCACCGGTTATATTTTTGGTGAGCTGATCTACTCTTGTTTGCCTTGACTGCAGCTTATTTATCTTCATTTGCCTTATATGTTATTCATTTTCATTAAATAGATTAATTGATGCATTGCTTCATCTTTCTTTAGTGGACCCATCAGTGGAAGTTTATCTGGACCCCAGTCATGGGACAGAAAAACACACACTCTTCTGCTCTGGAAGGGGCTTTGACCCTCATATTACATGGGCTTCCGAGTCTCAGCTAAAATCTCCATCAACTAGTGAGATCAGCATGGGTGTAGATGGGCAGGCCAGAGTAAACAGTCGACTAGTTATTGATCACTCTGAGTGGAAAACGGGGAAGGTCTTCACCTGTGAAGTGTCTGACAAGTCTCTGAATAAAAACGTCAGCAAAGACATCAGTCTCTGTTCAGGTAAAGTAAAAATGCAATTCATATAATCCACAGTAAGAATACAGTGAGAATGAAAACACATTCTCTACTTTCCATTTTCTTCTCTCAGTAACTCCAGCATCATCACAGATAGTTTGGGTTTTAGTTCAGGGACCACCACTACAACAGCCCGAGAGCACAGGACCTGTGACTGTTACCTGTCTTCTGGTCGGCCCTCACCTTAATGATTTTTCCATCACCTGGAAAGTAAATGGCAACACAATCCCTGACGACCAAGTCCGTACAGAGAACCGAGTAAGTCACAGCAATGGGACAGAGACTCGCCAGAGCTTCTTTAATGTGTCAGCAGAGGACTGGGATGCATATAAAAAAGTGTCTTGTGAAGGAAGGCATCGATGTTCCAAACAAGGCAATGAAGCTCATATAAGCAAAAGCAGAGGTAATGCTGGAAATGCAACAAATTGGTCGCAGCTGTTTTTGAGTACAACACAGCAAAAATGTGATGCATTTGATGATGTTTGATGACTCTCTCTCCAGCCTCAGTGATGCACAGCCCACCATCAGCCTATTTGCTGCAGGGCTCTAATGAACTCGTGTGCCTGGTCTTTGGCTTCAGCCCTGTGCCCATTAACATCACTTGGTTTCATAATGGAGACACAGAACTGCTGAACTACAACACTAGTGAGCCCCACAGAGGCCCAGACGGAAAGTTCAGTATCCAGAGCCACCTTGACCTGTCCCGGGTCAAATTCTTGCCTGGGGTGGTCCTTACCTGCAGAGTGATCCATACCAACACCACCCTGTCCCTGAATATATCGAACCCAGGTGCTTGATTATTCATTGACAGTATGACAGTGTTAAGGTTCTAAATGACTTACAAATGTATATATCCTTTACAGACACGCTGGAGCACTGTAATTTATTTGATGATATTTTGCATGCTGATGCAAACCTCGACACAGCAGAGGAAATCTGGAAAATGGTTTTCACCTTCCTCATTTTTTTCATCATCGCCACCATTTATGCTATCATAGTTACATTGATCAAGGCAAGCACGGGCTCTTTTCTTCTTTAAAATTAAGATTCGGATCCAGTTTTTCATATATACTGGATGGTTTCACCATCATCATTATTATTATTATTATTATTATCTGTTGTTTAATTTTCAGTTCTACTTGTATTCATTTTAATACAAAACAATACTAAACTGTCACCAAAGGCTGAGACGTGCTCTTTTTTGTCCTTTCAGAATAAATCATGACGCTCACGGGACTGTTCCTGCTACAACTGAAACGTGGAAAACTGGGGATTTCTGACAGCATGTGGGCTTGACTAGTTTGAACATACAATCCTTTGTGTTTCCATTGTTATTAATGAAATTGCTTATGCTATACAACATTTAGTATTTTTGCTTTGTACTTGGTGTGTCATAAGAAGCAAGAAAACGAATAAAAAAATGAATAAAGGGAACTAATACCTAAATATCTGCTCTCCACTCCTCCTTCTTGACTTCATAAACTTCAGAGATTACAAGTGAGGACACGTTATGATATAAACTGAGCTTTTCCTTCGCTCAGTACTACAGTGCACAATGCTTCCACACCAACCTGCATTACTCAGCTTTTCCACAAGAGTGAGACAAAGTTCCACGTGCATGCAGTAATGTGGGCGTCACCTGTATGTGAAAGACTAGTCGTGCTGTAATTTAAAGATGCTGACAGATGGGGTGGCAGTGGTGTGGTGAAGAGGTACAAAGACTGTTTTTGTATCTCTTCTTCTCTCCATGCATAAACAGCGTCGGTGTGAATCTGTGCACACTCTGTCTTTGACTGCGAGCTTAGTGTGTGTCTCCATGTGCATTTGTGTACTTTGTGGGTTTAGAGGAATTCACATCTGGGAGGACTGACACTAAACACATTAAAGCTTACTATTGGCTACTTCTGAAGCGATCTGGCAGCGTGTCTGCCCCGATTGGCTGGGGCCCGTGGCAGCCAGCCCAAATCTCTGACGCTGTTGCTGGGATGGAGTCGCAGCATGCCGCTGCCAGTCTAAGCGCTAAGAGGCCGGCAACGGGGAAGCCAGGGCACCGTGCCCAGCAGGCTGACTGAGAGCGTCTCCCTGTCTGACACCCTCGCCAAGCACCCTCCCCGTAGGTCCTCACCTGAACCCTTCTGTGTGTCCATACAACCCAAAGCCAAACAACCTACCTGAGCTAACAAGGCGACAGTGGAATGCTGGTTAGTCTGAGCAGGTCCCAGCATTAAATGTTTGAACTGACTGACAAGCAGTGTAGTCCAGAAAGGAACATCAGTGCTCCATTGATTCAAAGAGAAAATAAAGATTTGTCTTAAAAAAAAAAATAATGGTATCTAATATGTTACTTATCAAGCGGTCAGCGTTTTGTTTCTATTTAATTTTAACATAAATGCATTGGTTAATAGAAAAAAAATAATGTTTTTAATGTTCTATAAAGATATATACAAATGTATATTTAAAAGATGGATTCATGCGTTCTTAAAGTGCTAGCTTGAAGAATAGGTTGGGGAACATACGCCCCAATATTGTCGTAAATAGTTCAACCTAACCTGAAGTCTTATTGCTCCAGTATTTTATCTGTCCGTCTTACTGGTGAGTTTTCTTGTAAGAAAAAGGGATGATTAACGAGGGTAAACAAAGTCATATAAATTATTGAAATATCACAGTGACAAAAACCACAAATCCGGAGGCCAAACAGAGACAGCCACATCGTGCCGGGGACTGTTCTCCCATTAAAACAGAACTGGTTAGTTTCATCGAGCAGGTAGATCGTTAGGAAACACGGACAAATTTCAGTGTAACACTGCACTCTAGTGGATATAGAAATTATGACAGGGGAAAGGTGTAAAACCAGCAGCACAGTAAGGTGACGCCACACTAAGTCACAATGTCCACATAGAAAAGCAGTCAGTGTGGATGGATGAGGTCAAGAAAGAAAAGAAAACAGTAACTCTTAACATGTGCGTGTGTGCTACCTGTGCCATACAGAAAGAGCATCAATTATTTGATTTGTCTTTAGATGGGAGCCCATGATGATTCCCAGCATGAAATGCTTATTAAATGCAATACACTTCATTACAAATAAATAATAATTATTAATTAATTATGAACCTCCATGAGGCTGAGTCTTCAGATGCAAGCACATGTAAGTTACCATCATGTTTTACCATAATGGATTTCACAGCACTGGACAGTGAATTCATTGTAGCAGATGTCTTTCTGAAAGTGTTGTAACTAAGTCTGAGGATATAATTCCTCCATTGATATCTTCTTCTCTGCCAGGACAATGCAGAGCTGCTGCCTAAACTTTACTCTCACAGAGGTCACTTATCTTTTTAAAAGTATTACATCCTCATTACATTTGACCCTGAATACTGTAGCTCCTCTGAAAAAGAAGGTAAGAAATCAGCGATGCTTGACTCCCTGGTGTAACTCACAAATGCACACCGCAGATAATCCATAAGCTGGAGAGGAAAGTGTGTTGCACTCATTTAGATAATCTTTGTTTGGCCTGGAAAAATGGTTTGTTACTCTATAAAAATAAAGCCCTCCCATAAATTTAGCACTGTTTGTCACTAACTGAGGAAAACAGGAACAACCCCAGGTTTCTCTTGAGCACTGTAGTGAGGCTGACAAACAGTCAAGTATTCCTTTAACTTTAACTAGCAAATAACTTCATGAATGTTTTTGCAAATAAAATTCTAATTCTAAGAGGAAAAAGTCTTTCTGTGTGGAATTTGCATGTTCTCGCCATGTTTGTGTGGCTTTTCTTCAGGTACTTCAATTTTCTCCCACAGTCCAAAGACCTGCACTTAATTGCCCATCGGTGTGAGTGTGAATGGTTGTCTGTCCCTCTGTGTGGGCCCTGTGGCAAGCTGACGACCTGTGCCTGCCTCTTGCCCTGTGACAGATGGGATGGGATCCAGACGGATGGACGGACGGACGGATGGACGGGCGGATGGATGGATGGATGGATGGATGGATGGATGGATGGATGGATGGATGGATGGATAAAAATTATTCACAGTTGTCCCACAGATGTATCATTGAGTACTGCACCTTTAATAACTGGTGATATTTACTTGGTCTATTTCACTCCCCTCCTCTTTGAATTGCTACCTTGAGCAGTTTGTGTGTCCCAGTGATTCCAGGAGCTATGTTGTCTAGGGGCTCCCATGGGAAATTGGTCCTAAGAGAGGCCAGACACAAAGAGATTCCAAAGACCCCTATGGAAGAGACTGATATATATATAGTCTCTGGATATAGTCGGGCTCACCTCAACGCATGACCTGGACTCTGGAACCAGCCTCCTGAAGCAGGGCTGGACTCGTTCCAGTCAGTGAGAAGTGGCGAGCTGCGGTGGGTATTCTTGTATCCCCCGACTTGCTACCTGTACATTGCAGTTTTCACCAGTGGATGAAAGGCTTCCCTTTGCTGAGGAATGGGTCCTGACTGTTGTTTGCACTTATGCTCCCCAGGGTGCTCGGAGGTGCTCCATCTGGTGACTCCATCATCCACCTGGGAGGATTCAGTGCTCGCATGGACAATAACAGTGAGACCTGGAGGGGCGTGAATGGGAGGAACGGCCTGCCTGATCTGAACCCGAATGGTGCTTTTTTTATTGTACTTCTGTGTAAACTGCAGTTTGTCCATAATGAACACCATGTTCAAACATAAGGATATCCATAAGTGCATGTGACGCCAGGACACCCTTGGTCGCAGGTCGATGATCGATTTTGCAATCATATTATCAGATCTGCGAACATATGTTCGGGACACTGAAGAGAGGATCTGAGCTGTCAACTGATCACCACCAGGTGGTGAGCTGGATCAGGTGGCGAGGGAAGATACTGGACAGACCCGGTGCACCTAAACATATTGTGAGGATGCACTGGGAACATCTGGCAGAGATAGATTTATAACAGTATAATAGAAAAAGCCCAGCTATTGAATTTTTACATTTAAATTTGCAAGCCAATAAGATTTTTAAAAGAGTGCTATCATTGCTCTTGGCACATGTATGTGTACCTTTCCTGATTACCAGAACCAGCATTGGTATAAATTTGTCATTTACAGCTGTTGAGGTTGGGCTGCACTTGTGAACACTTACTTTTTAGTTGCTTGCAACACTAAAGAACATTGCTTTTGCACAAAAAAAATTGCCACACATTGTAAGATAGCTGAAATCTGGGTCAGATCTCAGCTACACACCTACAAAGTTTCCTGAGCGTATCTTTGCAGCGTGACTGCACTGACTAATCTGTTCACTGAAAGTGAGACAAACTGCTTTCAACGTACTCAAAAAACAACCTTGCAGTTGTTTGAGCATCAGCAGGGGTCCCCAAGACTACATTTTACTGTGATGATGCAAACACAGCTATGTCAGGTGAAAACAACACGGCCACAGTGTCGCAGCTGGTAATGAAAGATATCAATTTTGTAATAAACGCACTGATTGATTTCTACTGTTGCACATCACTACTCATTTATTAAAAGTGCCTAAGTTACCGGTGTTCTATAGCTCTTACTGATGTGTGTGTGATGCTGATGCTGTTTCATGCACACAAGCGCTCAGGTAGGTAGGCAGGTAGACCTGGTATATGACACGGGTCAGTATCAACAAAGCATCAAGTGGTGTCTATGATTCAGAGATTTTAGACAGTGGATGACTGCTAAAGATTTTTCATAAATTAATAAATGTCTTTTTACCTGTGTTGACTTAAACCCATTCAAACTAAACGGAGACTTTGCACTTTTAATGAAATGCCCATCATTATATTTCCTTTTAAAATCTTTGCCTTCAAAAAGAGAATGAAATTCGAAAAAGACACAGACAGACAATACTTACAGAAACAAGACAAATCAGTAAAGAAGTTGAGAGCGTGGAAGAACTTGACTGGCTTGCAGAGGCCCGAGCTCAGCCCGATAGCACACCTTTGGGATGAATTAGAGAGACTGTGAGCCAGGCCTCCTCGTCCAACATCAGTGTCTGACCTCACAAATGTTGTTCTGGAAGAATGGTCAAAAATTCCCATAAACGCTCTCCTAAGCCTTGCGGAAAGCCTTCCCAGAAGAGCTGAAGATGTTAAAGCTGTAAAGAGTGGACTGACATCCTATTTAACTATATAGAGTTAAAACAAGACGTCACTCAAGATCATATGTGTGTGAAAGCAGAGTTAGGACTTCTGGCAATATAGTGTATGTTTGTATGAATGGACACCAATAGTCATCATATATATATATATCAATTTCTGCACTTTTCATTACAAACTTAGCTACTCGGGGTTCAGGATCTTGCCAAAGGACACTTGGGCATGCAGCCCGGAGCAGGAATCAAACCGCCAACCTTCTGATTGGTATAGGTGACCTGCTCTATCTCCTGAGCCACAGCCACCCCTATGTGCATGTGTTAATGACCGGACACAGCAAACACTCCTCAAATTAAAAACAATAATTACTGAGCTAAATTACTCTCATCAGTCTTTACTCAAAAAAATAAGCTTTAAAAATATTATTATTTAACCTTTATTTATACACATTGAGATTCAGTGTCTCGTTTGCTAGAGAGACCTGTTTCCAAAGCAACTGACAATAGACAGGATAGCATCTTTTTGGGTGCCCATATTGAATTGCATGTGACTAAAGCACATGAATAGAAGAGGGTTTTAGATGCTAAAATTATGGCATTGTGTGTTATGGAGAGGGTTTTTTCCCTCTTCCATCCACTGGAACCAAAGGTTTGTGTTTTGTTTTGCTTTTTCTCTATTATTGTAATATGATGATGGCACTACCATTTTTGGGGATATGCTCTTTTGATGGTGTTTGTTTACAAACCTATAACTCGAGTGATGAAATATTTGCGTTTGTGTGTGTACTCTTGGCACTTTGGATTATGAATTTGCTGTGCCTCCAGCTTTCAGGAGGGGGGGGGGATCATAGAACAGAGCACTCTGGCTGCTATAAATAATGCGCCTGCATGGCTTATAACTGTATGTAATTGAGCAAATATGCCTGTGTAAGTATGATAGGCTCCACTTGTTTACAGCCAACAAGGGCGCGGATTTAGTCCTATTTTATATGCGCCCGCTGAGTTCGCTTAAGTTAAATAAGTACACACACACACACACAGTGTACTTTTCCCCACTTCCACAGTTCATATGTGGAGAGATGTGAAGAAAGGAAGAAAGGGAGAGAGAGACCCAGACTGTTTCTTCACGCAGGCCGCTGTTGTCGCTGTGCCAATGCGCAAACAGTCCACGCCGTGGGATAGGTCTCCCCAAATTGAGGCTGCGCTCGAAACGATCATGCGATTGAATGACGAGCGCGTCATGCTTGTCTTCCTTCTCTGCTGTTCGCTGCGATCAGTGGCTCTGTGTTCCGCAATCCCCTGGGATACTGTACCGCCCTCGATGGCTCTGCTATCGCCGTTTCGCTCACACTGAATGGCTGCCTGGAGCAAGGAAAAACGGGGAGAGAGAGCGCTGCGTCTCCTCCTTTGAACCAACGCTCTGCATCAGCTTCCCAGCGCGGGGGTGAGTTGTCTTGTTCGGCGTTGCGTGAGGCATCCCGTCGGGGTCGTCTGACGATCCACCGGCGGCGGCGTAAGGAGGAGGAGGAGGAGGTGGAGGGGTGGGCACCCGTAGGTTTTTAGGGCTAATAGGGAACCGTCCAGCAGCAGCAGGGCATGGGACAATTAAAGTTTGGAATAAGTGCGCGACTTAGGGGATGGGTGCAGGGTGGCACAGTCTAAACTTTCTTTCGCCTTTTCCAGCCTTACAATAACGTGATCGGCACGGAACACTGTTTGTTTTCATACATTTAAGTTAATGAGGCTCGCAAAATAAGCGAAAATGCAACGGCGGTCAGGTTTTTTTTTTTTTTTTGGCACGGCAGCTCTTGTGAGCGCCGGCTGCAAAGAATTGTGCCTTGTTGTGCTCCCACCCCCCGCTCCGTGCCGCACTGGTTCCGTCTGGCTCGCCCTCAGCTGCTGCGTGTCCTGGGATGACCTGTTGATGTCGGTAGAATGGAGAATAGCAGGGGGAGCGATTTCCCCCATCACCAAAATATTTAAATAAGCAACATTTGGGCCTGACAACCGGCGTCGCAGCACCGCTACCTCGTCCGCTCGGCCAGTAAGTGATTTGTTTATCTTTTGAGTGCGGAAATGCTTGACATTGTGCAGCTGGGACTGACTGTGCGTGAGGTGGATGGTGCGCCGGGGCGAACCCAAAAATATTTAACAGTGGTGTTAGCTTAGCCGTTAGCCACCTCCTATAGGCCCTGCTGCGGATGGAAGAGAGGGCATCAAACATTTACGCGCTGACAGCCACGAGGGAAATAGGGGCACGCTGGGAGCGCCTAGGCTTCTGAAACGGCTTTTCATTGCATTACATGTACCCGAATGCCATTTGAGGGCACGTAAGCAGTCGCACTCCGCCGCCCTCAGAAGGGGGTTTGCTGCCATCCTGAGTTCCCCTTAACACATCCATGCTGCTCCCACCTTCCAGTCGCCTCCCGGCGGGTTAGGCTTGGAGCGGTCACCCCAGTTGGTTAAACAACTCCTTATCTTCTCCACATTATCTGGCATCAATTTCAGAACACTAGTGCCATGGGTTTAAAAACAGATATATGTAGTTAAGAAGTTGTGTCTGTAAAAATCAGTCTCCTTGTTAGGAGAATAACCAAAAGTCAGGCCTATGAGGAGCACAGCTATGCAAGCATGGGCGCATATAATGAGGAAATGCCTATAGAGGGAATTGTGTGCCAACTGCATCAGGGGGACTCCACATACCAATCTAAAAGCCCATGCAGTTTGCAGTCGCAGATGTGGATAAAATGGCTAAGAGTCAGACAGAATAAGTTACAAAATATGTTGAAAAGCATCCCATCATAATACAAGTAAGCCCTCTGAATGCGGGCAAAATATTCTAAAGGCTTACTAGTAAATGTCTCAGGTCTTTAGTATGTTGTGTGTATGTCTGACCTACTTTACTCGCAGGGCTGGTTGGTATGAGATCTAAGCCACGGGGTTAGTTGGGGTGAATTTCATTTGCTCTCACTGCTGCGCTCTACTGTATATATTTAAGGACCTGAGATTATTCTTCTCATCCCTGCAGGCCTTACTGCCTCTCCTTAGTGCATAGAGAGAGACACACACACACACACATGTGCATACACACACACATTCTCTCTCACTGTTGGGGCAAACTGTGCAAACACACCCCTGCTCTCAGCCCGGTGTTTGTGTGTCTTTATGTGCACGCATGTGTGCTTACTGTGGCTCGCCAAACTGTAAACAAGCAGTATTGTCTAATGTCTGTGTGTGACTCAGTGTGCCTTTTGTGGGTTTGTTTGAGTTTGTGTGTGTGTGTGTGCATCTGTGTTTTAGTATGAGGGAGAGGGAGCTTGAGTGAGACAGAGACAAAGGGAGCATTTCTCTTTACCCTGGAGCTTGGCGAGGTCCCAAATGAAAGGCTTTGGATATGATGGGGTGGCTCACTCCAACCCTCATCAGTCAGTCACACCAAAGTTGCTTTTATGTTTCTCACAGGGTGGGCTTCAGTCTCCGAGCTCTCGCATTATCAGATATCTTACGCTGATATGCCGCGTGTGTGGGTGTATATGTGTGTGTGCATATGTAGGTGCAGCAAGCATTCATGCAACACTTTTAAGTGGTAATGCCTCTGCAGTGCAGGCCTATACCCTCATCTGCATATATAGAAATACTTATGACTGGACTTGTTCTTTAAGTGAAGCTTTCCGAGCAGTGAAATGCCATGTGGGCTGATCAATGGATCTGTTGTTTTCACAGCTCTTATTGAGGGTACAGGCGGCATTTACGTGGATGTGAATGGCACCATCGAAATCGCTGTATTGAGTGAGCTATCACAGTGGTGTAATACCATCATAGTGTGTTTACATACCCTCACTGTATCGAGAAGTAATGTAATATACCGTGCTTATAGTCCTCATAGCCACAGCAGAGCAAATATTGGCTCATTTTAATTTAATATTGACAGGCATAATCTATCAATCTTAGAGCGGATACAGGGTAAAGGGGGGCATGTTTGCCTCTGACTGTTGTCTGAAGTGAATGGAAACATGCTATGTGGTTTGTTTTTTTTTTGTTTAGGCCACATACACAGACACACACACTTTTGCACATAGAATACCAGAACATGACCCAGTTATCTGAGGACACGGGATTTTATAGCTCACAGAAGACACAGAAAATAAAAAGGCTTTTACTGAGCCTGCCCCTGGCACCAGCAACTACTGCAAGGCTGAAGTGACGTATAGGATTAATGAAATGTAGATTATCCTGTGGAAGTTTCAACAAAAACTTGGGTTGAAATATCAGCTTGCCGCGAGCCTGCCAAAGCCGTTCGGGAGACTGTGTGAAGCCGTAAATGTGGCTGTCGTCGTTTGGGTTTTCAAGGGTTTAGATTGAGGGGCACCTTCCTTTAAAATACAGGTATTTCATTCTGAAATATCATTTTTGGCTTAACAGTAATAAAACAGACCGGTTAGATTTAGCCTGTCCTGTATTGTGTAAGATTCTGACATTCCTCATCTGCTTACTGTAGCTGTTTAGGTTCTCTGAGCGTTCTGTCTTTTAACATGACTGTGTTACATTACACCTTCTCCTCACACTGCCTACGGGGGGGTGGGGGAGCAGAGGGGGAGAAAAAGTCCTCACTCCAAAGAAAGAAAGAACAAGATGAAACTGTTTTAGTCAGTGTTGTCTTTCCCAGCATGCCCACATGTGACAGCAATCATGAATAAAGCAGTGTAGCCCACAAAGTTTATTATGTATCAGAATGGCACCCAGTGAGCTGCTTGACAGTTCTCATATGAATATTCTCATTCCAAGTCACATCGGAGGAGAGGACTTTGACGTGTTGTTTGAAGAAGGGAAAAAAAAAGAAAAACTCGATATGTTATTTGCAGTCGTACAATCACGTTTTCCTAAATGTTACTAATCGCACGTTTAGTGACAGCCCTGCTGGTTTCTGACCACGTCTCAGGTCCAGGTCCGAACTTGTACTTGGTAAATGATAGCGGGTTCTAAACGTGGTCCTATCGGTGCCCATCCTCGCTTGTAGCCTAGATGAAACACGCAGGGGGCGTGGCCCCCACTTTTCTGCTCTGAATTTGCCAGTTACTTGCTGCCATGGAGCTGGCAGTGTAAAGACTGTTTAATGTCCTGCACAATAAATTGAGTCATTGTATCCGGAAAAAGAAACGACAGCCGGCCTCTTTAGTGAACATGCTTTCAGCCGAAATGTGTCTGATTCTCATGAAGGTTGAGATTGTGGACAGTAACTGTGCGTTCGCCTGATGTAAAACCAAAATCCATTGCAAAAAGACAATGTTACAGCCCTCTTAAGTTGGGTTCCTTTCATAATAGTTACAAGCTTGTTTCATATTGAAAAGCTTTGATTCTTGCATATCATAGGGGAAAGAAATCACTGGAGGGGGAAAAAAAGTGGGGCGGGAAACTTCTTTGGGATAGAGTTTAAAAAACACCCACTTTAAAAAAAACAAAATAAGCTCTTTTTCCAGCAACAACTCAGTATTTCTACATATAAAGTGTCCTATTTTTCAATAACCAGCATTTGGATCTTGTTGTGTGGATGAGGCGTAACATATTCACTTCCTCTCCTCCTCATTTGTACTCTTTGTTTGCTTCTATCCGTCTCTTTTCTTTCCCAACAAGACCTTTTGGTGGTGTGCGTAGGCGCACCATGGCCCAGACCCTCCAGATGGCGATCCCAAACTTCGGCAACAACGTTCTAGAGTGTCTGAATGAGCAGCGGCTGCAGGGCCTCTACTGCGATGTCTCCGTGGTGGTCAAGGGCCACGCTTTCAAGGTACTGACGAGGCATCGTGTTTCTCTCCTTTTCAGAAAGGCAATAACACTCGACTGACGGAAAGTTGTGGTTAGAATGAAGAAGAAAAGATCTGAGTGTAAACCAAAAGTCCCGTGTTGGATGGAAAAGGAAAGCCATTATTCTTCAGAAGAACTGCTGTTTGGACAGTTTTTTGGGGGGGGAGATGTTGCAACATGTAACTTTGTGCATCCTGGGTGGATGATGCATCATTCAGTGTTGATGCAAGTTTGTGCAAGTTTCCATCTCTGGTTTATAAGGTGTTATTAATGTTTGGCGTATAGATTACTTTTAGTCGTTGCATCATCATCTTGATGTGAAGGTGGTTATGTAAAGATTATTTCAGTCAAAAACTCTGCAGCGCCCTTGGTTGGATATCTTTTTTCACTCATGCAGTTTCTATTGAAAACAAATACCCAGATTATATTTTCTAAGGATTTTTCTTTTACTTGCTCAGTAGTTTGTCTTTCTCATGGACAGGAAAAAAACCTTGGATTCATTCCTCAGTTGACTCACCTAATGAGTTTTTTTAACCTTCATTGAGATCTTTCACTTTGAGTAGGCCCTTCTTTTAAAGGCACATTGAGAAAACTCAATCAGTATTTTAAGAATGAAACTACACTGAAGACTTTTTATTGTTTTGTGAGCAAAGAAGGTACATCACGAGGGGGGGAAAAAACCCCGATCAGAATCATGCCGCTATTCCTTTATTACTGCATTTAAAATTTATTTGATTTAATTATTTCAAACCATCTTTTTTCTTAGGCTCATCGAGCAGTTCTGGCTGCTAGCAGCTCTTACTTCCGGGACCTTTTCAGCAGCAGCAGCAACAATGGCGGAGGTGCCAGCAGCAATGAGACCAGCCCGACTGTAGTGGAGCTCCCGCCAGCTGTGCAGCCCCAGAGCTTCCAGCAGATTTTGTCTTTCTGCTACACAGGTCGTCTCAGCATGACAGTGGGGGACCAGTTTCTCCTCATGTATACTGCTGGCTTCCTGCAGATCCAACAGATCATGGAGAAAGGCACTGAATTCTTCCTCAAGGTAAAGCTAATTAGTTCTGAGTAATGAAAGTTTTCGAGGAATGAAAGTAAAGTTGTTATTTTACTAGAATTAAGGTTGAGATTTGTTTTTCGAGACTGGCTGCTAGATGAGATCTAGCACGTTTTATCTTAGCTGTACGCTGATGCAAAGGTTATGTGTACATTTATTGGTAGGTATCCTCCCCGAGCTGTGACTCCCAGGGCCTTCATGGAGAGGAGGCCCCGCCTTCAGAGCCCCAGAGCCCTGTAACACAAACCAGTAACGGTGGAGCTCGGCCCACCTCCTGTCTCACGCCGCTCCCACTGGTATCACGAGTTAAGATGGAGCAGCCAGCGAGCCAGCCAGAAGCCGCCACTCCTTACTCTGTGGTTTGCACTCCCGTAGCCAAGCGACTGTGGGAGGGGGGCAGCACCCGAGATGGATGCGGTATAGGCTCGGGAGGAGGGGGGGCCAGAAAGGCAGCCCGTTATTCCCAGGAGGCTGTGCGGGGCAGTGCTATCCAGAGCCCCGGAAACCTCGGACTGGCTGTGGGTATGAGTGCCACCACAACCAGCCTCGCGGGAATGGTGGCCAGTGGTGGGATTAGTGGTGGTGCCAGCACCAATGGAAACTCTGCGGCAGGGCTCGTCATGTCAGAGGGCGCCAGCCCCGGCACCCTCAGTACCTATGCTAGTGACTCACCTATCAGCTACCATGATGACGAGGAAGAGGAAGAGGGGACAGATGAAAGTGCCGAGGAGCAGTACAGACAAATCTGCAACATGTACACCATGTACAGTATGCTCAACATGGGAGCTGCAGGTAATGGACATTCCAGTTATTCTACTAAGATTTACTTGCTTTAATGTTAAATACTTTTAGTATTTTTGGTTTGTGCAGACATTGCGATGTAGCTTGTAATTATTTCTATAGTTTATTCAAATTTTTACGTATGATGGTTTTCTAGCTGCTGGTGAGCGCGTTGAGGCTCTGCCGGACAACGCAGAGACACGTGGTCGGATGCGAGGCCGAGATCTTTCATGTCTTCCCGCGGAACTCATTGCACAGATAGGCAACCGCTGTCATCCCAAACTGTACGAGGAAGGAGACCCTGCTGAGAAACTAGAGTTAGTCTCAGGTATGTCTGTGCAGAGTACTGTTCTTTTTACAACAAAATGGGATGGGAAAAAAGATTACAAACATTATTTTTGGTGCCCAAATTGGTCCCAGTTATCTTGGCTCCATGTCTACTGATGCAAATGGGTGACAAATGAAAGGAAAAAGGAAAAAAGTTGCTGCGAATGACCTCCTTTGTCTCATGATGAAGCATTTCTGTCCCGATGGGAGCCGTCTCTTCCTTGTGCACCCATCTATAGAGCGTTCAGTGATTAGTTTGAGTATGGAAATCACGTGAACCTTATTCCTTATTTGCCCTTCAGAGTCACCTCTTCTCAGTCCAGCTGAACACTGACGGGAAGACCGTCGTGTTAGACATTCTCTACAATCATCATCAAAACAGCAAAAGGGGGAAAAATTTTGGAATGTTATTTCTGTCCCTTTAGCAAAGTACCAGAGACTCTGAGAATCAGCGCTGTGCATTGCAGCTGTTGTGGGAGCCTGATATGTTTATGTGGGTTTTTATTCTTTAATTAGTCACTAGTCTGTAGGTGTCATATCAATCAGTGGCATTTTGTTTGCAAAACAAAAAGATTGCCTCACAACAAGAAGGTCCTGGTTTCGGTTCCACCGTGTGGCCAGAACCTTTCTGTATGCGTTGCATGTTCTTCCCCTGTCTGCGTGGGTTCTCTCCGGGTACTTCGGCTTCCTCCCACAGTCCAAAGACATGCAGTTGCAGGGATTAGGCTAATTGTTGATTCTAAATTGCCCATAGGTGTCTGTGTTAGCCCTGCAACAGACCGGCAGCCTGTCTAGGGTGTACCCTGCCTCTTACTCTATGGCAGCTGGGATGGGCTCAAGCCCCCCTGCGACCCTGGATTGGATAGATGGATGGATGTGGGGGAAAAAAGAAAAGTAATCTGATTCTCCTTCTGCCAGCTGGACTGTCTCAAAAATGAAGTATTTTCTTCATCTAATCTACAGAAATTATAGATGCAGTTAGATTGGATTATTGTTGTAATTCAGGGAATTCCCATGCCTTCAAACGTGCAGCTGTAAATCCGCGTGTCCGTCCTATTTTGGCTTCTCTTTGCTACAAAGCGTTGTGCATAAATGCTGTATAGATGTTAGTTTGCTAACATTTTTGATGCTTTATTTGAGTCATTGTTGCTGCTGTTTTCATCTTGTATATTATTGTTTGATGTTATTATTGTATGTTTTAGTTTAGTGTGTGGCAGTATTCCACGGGGTCTAAATGGAACAAACCAAGCAGCACTGATGCTGTCCTCAGATGACTGCGATTGGCACCATATTGCACATGTGACTCAGTTTGTTTATGTCAAGGACATACTGTGACTGTGTGTGTCTGTCAGCTTACCAGTGGGGTTACACACTTCATTTTACGGCACCATGCGCCTGTGACAGACAAAGGGAAACCTGAAGCAAGTGTTTCAGGGTGGTTTTCGAGCACATTTGTAAAAGGCAAAAATGACCACAATAAAAGTAGAAGGAATGATGTCGACTTGCTGCCCATTTACAGGGCCTGTTTCTGTTTGAGTCACATTCAAATACAAGACAACAATCACAAACAATAGTCACATGCAAAACATGCAATTAAGATTAGCAGAGAAGCCAAATCCAACCTCAAAGCTATGACATTTAACTAGAGCATAGCCTGCTTTCTCCCCACCCACAGCTGCAGCGTGATATGAATCAGAGCTGTCGCTAGATAAACAAACCCTCCATTCCAGTAACCGATAGCGAGGATTCTGACTGTATCATTGCTGTGTATGACCCACAAAACCTGAAGAAGGGTAAATGTCATAAGGGAAGATAAGAAATAATCTCAGTAGACAATCAATAGTGATAATAAATGGTTTCAATTGTTTGCAGGTACTTCTGTGTATATATCACGAGCTCAGCTAATGAACTGTCATGTGAGTGCAGGGACGAGACACAAGGTGCTGCTGAGGAGGCTGCTGGCCGCCTTCTTTGACAGGTTCGTTCTGTGTCTGGGTCTATTTATGCCAAGTGTTTCATGCAAAGTTTTAATATAGAAATTAAAGTTGTTTTATTGTTTTGGGTTTTTTTTAATCTGCTGGCACGACAATGATACATCAACTATTTTTGTATTTCCTCTGTTCTGTGCATCTCTTATTTTTGATGCATCAGGAATACTCTGGCCAACAGCTGCGGGACAGGCATTCGCTCGTCCACCAATGACCCGAGCCGCAAGCCCCTGGACAACAGAGTGCTCCATGCGGTCAAATGTGAGTGTGCATGTTTTGTCTGCCTGTGGGTGTTTGCACACAAGCATGCAAACAATTGGCACATGTAAAGATGGAGGGGAATGTACATGCATTCATACTGTACACAAACACACTGTGTATTTACACTGCAAACTAAAGCACACTGGAGCCAAATTTATGCCCGGCTGTGTAATGTCTCACTTCTTCCTCTCAGGTATGTTTAGATGATATTAATAATAATATCAATAACTTACACAGTTGGAAAGCCTGTTTATTTCCCCTAAATTGAGCCACGTTTGTAAGCAAAATGCATTTGTGGTTTGACTGAGGTTTTTAAATTCTAACTTTTATTTATTTGTTGTCTTTGTTTGTTTTTGCAGAGAAACACGTCATACCCAAAATATTATTTAAATGTAGTATATTTGCGTCTTTGAACATGCATGTAGGTGATGTAGCAGAACCACGATGGGGGGGGGAAAACAACTATACCGCACGTTGCTTGAACCAAGTAATGTCTGTTCTACTTGTGAATATTAAACACATTCCCCAGAAGTAGATTTTAATCAGACTGTTGCGTTGTTGAGGTCACGCCACATGGGCTGGGGTTTTCTGCTGTATTTCATGTCATGTAACTTTAGTCAGGATAATAAACATTGAAAACAACACGACAGACAGCTGGATAAATTACTTGCCTGATGTTTATAAAATATTATGATTTATTCTCTAAAGCAAACAGTTGTCTAAAGTGTTTCAGTTAAACTGAGAACATAAAGTGTGAAGTATACTTCCTTTTTGTCAGGCATAAGCTGTTCTGACATGTGCTCTGCAGTCCTGAGCTTCTCGAGGACTTACTCAGCAGAGGTGCATGGGGAAGGCAGATGTCCGATGCATTCGAATTGGACCGTTCTTTAACTTTCCGAGACTGTGTGATGTCTAAATTGTGCCTCAGAGTGAATAGCAGGGGTGATGTTCTGGTGCACACGGGCAGTAAAACAGGACTCTTACCTATTCTTTGTCATGTCTGCTGCCGCTGCACTCTTTGGGCTTTTCCATCGCCTACGCCACACAGAGTATTTCCAACACCTCTGAAGCAGACTGTTTCATGCTGTGTGCACATAAGTAAGGACAACTATGGAAAATATCCTGATTGCTGAAATCTTTAGTAATTTCCAATAGTATCTTACAAAATACAACAGATCTCCATGTTTTTGTTTGCCCATGAATTCCTCCCACACAAGCAGGAGTTCAATAACCAAACCTGACACGCAGCATTCTTCCAGAAGCACATTTGTGAGGTCAGACACTGATGTTAGATGAGAAGGCCTGACTCTGGTCTCTGCTCTAATTCATCCCAAAACTGTTCTATTGAGTTGATTTGAGGACTCTGTGCAGGCCAGTCAAGTTCTTCCACACCATAATCCCCTCCTCCACCGAACTTTACACTTGGCACAAGGCAGCGTTCTCCTGGTGTCACAAGCCAGCCCTCAACCAGTGGCATAGAGGGGCGAAAAAAGCGGCTGTGTGGCCAATCATTATTTCATTTACCGCACAGGAAAATAAACACCAGGTAGGAGAAACAAACCAAGAGATGGAGGTGTCATTCTTTTGAGGGAGGGGAAATAAAGATCATTAGCTCAGGTTATGCCATGTGGTAGGCCCAACACAGGTGCAACCCAATCAACCTGCACCACTGAACCTCTGCAGGAGGAAACCCTGAAGAGTATATAAAATTGGGAGGGGCTGTAATACTGGCAAATGCCAAACCCAGACTCATCTATTGGAGACTGACGGGTGTGATTCGTCACTCCAGAGAACACAACTCTACTGTTCTAGAGTCCAGAGGCGACGTGCTTTACACCACTGCAGCCAACATTTTGCATTGTGCTCGGTGATATAAGACTGGGATGCAGCTGCTCGGCCATGGAAACCCATTCCACGAAGCTCTCTGCGCACTGTTCTTGAGCTAATCTGTAGGCCACATGACATTTGGAGGTCTGTAGGGATTGACTGCAGAAAGTTGGTGACCTCTGCGCACAATGTGCCTCAGCATCCACTGACTCTGCTTTGTGACTTTACATGGCCTACCACTTTGTGGCTGAGTTGCTGTCATTCCCAGTTATCACTTTGTTACAATCCCACTAACAGTTGACTGTTGAATATTAATTACTGAGGAAAATTCACTACTGGACTTGTACCTTAGGTGTCGTATCACGGTACCACACTGAGTCACACCGACCCATTCTTTTCACAGATGTTTGTAGATGCCTAGGTGCTTCGTTTTATACACCTGTGGTCATGGATTTGATTGGAACACTTGAATTCAATGATTTGGATGGATGAATGAATATGTTTGGTGTTATAGTGTATTATAATGTTATCATACACCCACCTCCAAATGGTGACCCATGTTTTTTTTAGTGTTACACGTTATAATAACATGGTCCACTCCCACATTTTATTCATTTAAACATCTACCAACCCTGTTTTATACAAATCAGCTTGATCAAGCAGTACATGTAGCATGACTTGTAGAATGAATCCATATTTTGTAAAGCATCAGCTAAAGGTCTCTTTCTGGGCAGAAGAGACTAAAGGATCTGGGAGTGCACATTACACGAGTTCTTGCCTCCATTCACATCATCAAAGTGTGATGAGCGCTTACTGTTTTCCTTCTTCTTGTCAGTTTATTGCCAGAACTTTGCAACCAGTTTCAAAGAGAGCGAAATGAACGCCATTGCAGCCGACATGTGCACCAACGCCCGACGCGTGGTCCGTAAGAGCTGGATACCCAAGCTAAAGCTACTGATGGCGGAGAGTGACGCCTACTCTGCGTTCCTTCCCGACGGCGTCAAGACGGAGGAAGACACCCTCGGGCCAGATCCAACCTTCGACCCTGCCTCATTGGAGTCCGCCGGTGGTGCTGGCATGGAGTCGGGCGGCTCTTCAGGTGAATCATTACCTGGTGTAGGTGGGGACGGAGGACCGTTATTTTGAACATTTGGTGACGCACATACCAGTATTCCCCAGTTGCGCTTGCTTCCTCACTCTTTGGCCCACACTGATCTCTCACATTTTGACTGTCTATACTACACTGTTAGGGTCAACAGTTGTTGCCCTGATGTAACCAGGACTTGAAAACCTAAATTTTTTTTTTTTGCTTTATGACTGTATAATGGGCGTAAACAAGGAGGGCATGAGAGGGTCTTTAGTTGTCTCCTAACTGCCCTCTGCCTCCCCTTGTCTTTTTAAGGTGTGTAAGCGCATCCACTGTTGCATATTAAATACATTCCCTGAGGTGCTGGTGGTTTTGGGGCAGGGGGGGTTACCGGTGCAGCCTGGGGCGGAATAGATGGCTGGATGGACAGATTTCCAGGAGTAGAAGTGACGGGTATATTGAATGTAAGTGTCGGTGGCATTTTTCTCTATGCAAGCCTGACAACTTGTATTCCAGCCTCGGGAAAGAAACTAAATTTAAAAACATATATATATATATATAGATACCTTATTAAAACAAAGTAACACTACCTGTTCTTCCTCACCTTGCATCTTTCACTGATCACCCCGCAAGTATTCTGCAACCTCACCTCACCTTTCTCGAGACCAGAGAATCTCACCTGTGTTTCACTGTGTGCTGTCTTACAGAAACCTCTCATTCTGCCTCTGTTTTCTTTTTGCATGTTTCTCAGTCTGTAAACTGAAAAGAAGAAAGAAGGTGAAAGCTTTTTACTTAGAAGATTGTAAAGGGAAAAAAAAGAACAATTGAAGGGCAACAGGTAATCAAAGATGGTCATATTTTTAGAAGACAAAACTATATTTATACAAGTGCCCATGCCTAGAAATGGTGTGAGCAGAGAGAGTGAGAGGGATTGTTTTAAAATCTCAGTAATCAGCTTTTATTGAAAGAGGGCTTGTCAAGTAAGGAAATTTGCTATTTTTGCAGGAGTATAATAATAATGAAAGAAGTCTTATCATAGGAGCCTCATTTATTTTTATCCTTATTTTACAGTGAAAGTGATGGAATGAGCAGTTGAACTGCTAAATTTTTGACACATTTCATCTTTTGTTCACTATCTTTAAAGGAATAATAAGACTGCTTCCGCTGGCACGACTGTGACTGTGATTACCATTTCTTGTAAGGTTGTGAACCTGCAACATTTGCCTCCTTTGATAAAGCATTGGCCCACAATTTTGAAGATTACATTTGGACATTTATAGGTTACATTTCTCTGACAGTTCTGCTAGTTTAGTCTTTGAAGTGAAATGATTAAAAGGAGAGGGGAAAAAATAGTGAAGTTCACAGAAAATTGTTAAATGAGGCAGCGTGTCTCTACACTGGTGATCAGAACCTGGTTGGGCGCAGTGATGTCATAAGGAAGCAATGCTGCTTGACGCAAAAAGGTTTAATGGTACTATATCTGTGTGTGTGTGTGTGCTCGACATAGTTCTCTGGTAAGAAAGCCAAGTCTGTATTGTGCAGATATGTCTCTGGTGTGTGGCTTATTCATGTATGCAATGCACCACCTCTTTAACCAGGAAAATTCAAAATGAGTTTTATTTTGAAGTTTGAAATGATTTTGCACCTTCCACGAGCGGTAAGAGTGGTGGTTTCTGCACCTTATTGAGAAGAACTAGTGGTTCATGCACCTTTTTGAGAAGTGTTGTGTAGCAATCAAAACCCCTTTAGGTGGATTTTTTTTTTTTGTCTCTTTTTTTCTTTCCTCCCATGCCTTCCTTTTTTTTTTTTTTTTTTTTTTTTTTTTCTTGGCCCAACACTCTCCTGTTATTTATTCATAAA
>VOQJ01003013.1:4036-14522 GCA_015052665.1 Apistogramma diplotaenia
TCGAAATATTCCCTTTGTGTTTTGTTGTGAGAGAGAGAGAGGAGAAGAAAGAGGGGGGGGGGGGGGGGGGGGGGGGGGGGGGGGCAGTGAGAGAAAAACACAACCGCAAAGTAGCGGGAAAGAGACAGGACATTAAAATGCATGGGTGCCCTTGCCAGTTCCGATAAAGCTCACAATACACCGGCATCAAATCTCATCAAATAGTCATCGGACCATATATTGCGTGAAGAGTTTCTCAGCACCGAATCCGCGAGCCCCGTCGACAGAGCTGCATGTATACATGTAAGAATCACAGTGTGTGTCTGTGTGTGTGTGTGGGCCCGACCTTCCTACAGGGCGCTCCGTGTCCTTGTGTTCGGTGCTGTCACCTTTTGGCCGGCACTAATTGTGTAAAGCTCTGGCCACACACCTGGCCTGTTCACACTAATGCTCAGTCCTCCAAGGTCAGACCCAAACACCCCCACCTCCTCTTTCTCTTTGATCACTATTTGTGTCTTTTGGTTCATATTCTTCCCGTATTCCTCGTCTCATTTCCTGCCAGTTGTAAATTTTAGGTGGCTATGACAACAGTGTTTTTTTTCTCCTCAACAAGAACACATACCAACACAGGAGAATGCATTTAGCTATCGACTGCGGACACCCTCTTCTGTGCTTGATTACACAGTCCAGAGGGATATACAGGATGTGTACAGAAGAGAAGTGATGGGTGAAAAGGAAACAGACTGTCAATAAATGCCCTGGGCTGAGAAAATGTCAAAGACAGACATAGCAAATGGATAGAGAGACACCGGGTGCTTTCTTTATGATATAATACGATTATGATGTGATCGATCGAGAGTACCCGTCGGTCAAAACAACTTCAAAGTCAAAGTCCTGCATTTTAAAAATGAACCAACCTTTGCAGTGTAGGTCCTATTGTGTTTTCTTTACAGAACAGGAGTTCATACCTGCAGAAGGTAAATGTGAGCTACCGTATTGTGCAGTTTGCAAAACATGCAGATCAATTTAATATTCTAATGTCTCAGCATGTGATCTGCAAGAAAGTGAAAAAAGTCAATGGGAAATTAAACCCTCAGCAATGCTGTATATCCAGAGCTGAGCTGGGCTGTATACTGAGGCACCTATGAAAAATCATTGCATCTTTATAGTTGGTAAGACAGGTGTTCATTGTTCTACCTGAATAACAGGCCTATTACTGTGTGTACATAAAAAAGACCTGATCTGAGTGGGTGTAAGTCTGTGGTAAGGCACCAAATTTAGCAGGCACTTATTTATTGAATTTTCATGTATAAATTACAAAAGTACAAAACCGACAAAAAGTAACATTATGACATGGAAATGCCGAATATATGATAAGCAAATACAAAAATAAACGTTAAAATAAAATAATAAACATAAAATATAGACTGTATATAAAATATGAACATATAGTGTGGTTGGCAAGCTGCATCCATATACATTCAAATACAGGTGTCAGCTAATAGGTGTTAAAATGTAACTCACCAAAACAGGAGATTAGATTAGTTGCACTTCAGAAATGTTTCAAGACACCAAACAGAACTGGCAAAGTGGAGGCTTAGAATAAACCATCAGATTAAACCATAAACCACAACCCAGATCCAGAAGTACAGCTGTATATAAGAATAGCCATATCAGATCCTTGTGATATTGACACTTAAATGTAATCTGTCTAATAAAAATATTCAATGTTCATTAAGTAAAATAAAACACTGAGAAAACCTCCGATCCTCAGCATTGTAAGAATACACCCATCACATATACTGTGATCCAAGTAGAATTTCAAGATACTGACATTTTAACTCTGCAAATAAGACCAATAATTGGCTGAGTATGTGCAACAAGTCTTTGCCCTTTCACAGTCGCACCCAAGCAGTCATAAAGCCGGGGCCAAGTTCATCCGAACACAAATACCAGAGCAAGGCAGGGGAAATGAGCGGCTTGAAATGTCTCTACACGCTCTGCCGTTTTTCTTCTTCCATGATTGATGGTGGACATTGTTCAGTGGCTTTTAGTCACAGGCTCGTAATTGCTTTTTGATATTGTTACAAATGAGAAATTACTCTGTCCCATTACCAGCACAGGAGATAAACAAGAGGCAGGCTTCAGAAGAAGAGGACGATAAGCAATGTTTACAAAGGGAAAGCACTAACATTCATATTCCATTTAATTGAAGTGAGTTACAATATATATAGAGAGAATAAGGGACAAATGAATGCCTTGAGAGAGTTGGATACCTTTGGTTGCAAATTACTAAGAAATGTCTGTGCTCCATCATTTTATAAAATTACACTTGCATACGGGAACATTTAGCAATACCGTCTTCATTGGCCCAAAAAGGAACTGTTTATGAAAGATGTGTCCTGGTGAGCAAAAACAAATATATATAATTTTTACTACTATCAGCAGCAGGTACAAAATACGTTTCACATTTCAATGTATTGTGTATAGTTGTGTATGTGACAGCTAAATCTTACTTTATATATTATATAGAGGACCCGTGTGACAATAATCACCTGGAAACTTAAACATCTTTGCAGTGAGCAGATAGCTAACTTTATGTATGTTTTGTGATAACTGAATTCTTGGTAAGTTAAGTCAATTCAATTTTATTTATACAGCACCAAATCACAACAAACAGTCGCCTCAAGGCGCTTTTTATTGTAAGGTAAAGACCTTACGATAATTACAGAGTAAACCCAACAATCAAAACGACCCCCTATGAGCAAGCACTTGGCGACAGTGGAAAGGAAAAACTCCCTTTTAACAGGAAGAAACCTCCAGCAGAACCAGGCTCAGGGAGGGGCAGTCATCTGCCGTGAGCGGTTGGGGCTGAGGTCCAGTTTAGTATTAAATCCTTACTTTTGTATCTAATTTAGCAATGGCCCTTTTCCAAAAGAATAACCTGACTTTAGTGTGAAGATGCAAGAAGCCCTGTTTGGAACCAGTGCGTTTCTTTGTATATTCTGGCCTGCTCATGAAACTCTACAAAACCGTATTTGCTGCCTATGTCAATATGAAGTGCTCATTCTATTAATGAATGGGATTAATAGTTATACAGTAGTTGTTAATACTATTGTGAAACATTGTTATCACAGTTAGCGTGTAAAATATCACCACTAGATGTCAGTATATATTGCAGACTTCAGTCACCTGAATACTGTTTTCTTACCCTTAAAGGAAGAGGATGACATTTTATCCACATGCCCGTCACTTTGTCTCTTTCCTTTGTGTTTTTACTTATTTCATGATGAAACAGGTATTATCCAGACAAATTTTCAAATTTATCTCCACGACAGGCAAATACCTATGAGTTCTCTTGTCCTCTGCTTTTTGTGGTTGGTCTGTCACCAGAAAAGTGGAAGAATGTAATTACACACTATTAAATGTATATTTATGAGTACAACATTCTTTTTTTTTCTAAAAAACAAACAAACAAAGTGACTTTCTGCTCCTTTAATAAATCTGGTGTTAATAGATCCACCTAAATCCAACGCCCTTGGTCTTTGCTTTGCTTTATAGTCCAAATCTCAAGTTCACAGATATATCATCTAAGGAGAACGCACAAAGAGATTATTCACATTTTTCATCATACTCAGAGAAAGACCTGTGATGCATTTTAATGCTATTTCTAGCTTCTCGTCTTCCAATCCATTGTTCTTCTTCTGGCAAGCCTGTTTTATAATTTAGCTCTCTTGCCACAGTTGCAGTCTGTTTTTACTACTGAATGTAAAGCTGTGTGTTTGAATTTTGTAGTTGAAGACCAGTCCAAAGACTTTGTTGATGTCTTCTGGTTAGTTTTAATGACAGCTACTTGATTGCAGTTAACCAAAGAACCCTAGGTGGGTGAATGCAAGAGTTTTAGGAACTTTCAACAGTAACCTTTTGTTAGAAATGTTATTGATTTATCTTTCTGAATACTTCTGGACTGAGAGCAGTCACAACAAGCTTTATGCTAAATGTGATGAATCAATATCAGGCTTCTAGCCAGCGGTTGAATGGCCGGCGTTACGCCTTGCTGAGGCGCGGTTGCGCCGGGCTAAGGATTTCACCGGCTCAGTGGTTAGCATTAACATGCTAATTAGCATTAGCATGCTTATAACGCCCCGTGCTGAAATTTTTTTTCTGGCTAGAAGCCTGAAGTCTTCTTTTCTGTATTGTGTGTATTGATGGAGACAGACTTATAATCAAATGTGCAATATTCTTAAATTCATATTGCCCTGGTACCTTTTACAATTTCCAATTTAGGTTCTGATATTAAATAAGCAATGATTATTTTTGTTGGTTACTGTTTGAAGATGGCACTGCTACATTCCCACTATTTGTTTTGCTAGAAGTTATTTTGTATCACCCTGGAATCACAGCTCTGGTGTTTCATAGTGTCCTTTGATTCCCACAGCTGAAAGATGCTGCAAAACTTGTTTGCCAGTTGTAAAAAAAAACCTCTCAAGGGTAGAAAGGATCCCTGCTGAATATGTCCTAGCCTTAGTGACGGAGACAAGCTGGCTGAGACTGAATCTCTACATTCAAAACATGATCCCTCTGTGTGGTAAGTTTCCCATATGATTCCTACCCTTGCCCTTGGACATGGAAAACAACTTCCCTAATTAATAGGAACATGCGATGCAGGCTGATGACTCAGTGTTTGGTATCTCAAGGGTGGTCCTTTCCACAGTTCTATGTTTTTGTGGTGTGTTGTATGTTGGAGGCAAAAGCAAGCCACTAACTGCATGTCAATTAGCTTTGTCAGAATGGAGCATGTCTGCATAGGTTCTCAGTCATCCAGGACGCAGTCGCCTCAAGAGCTTAACAAAAGGAACTGGGCTCCAAGTGTTTGAAGATGTTTCACCTCTCATCTGAGACACTTCTTCACTTCTTAAACCAAAAGGTGGAGAGCCACGTATTTAAACCATAGTGGAAGTTCCCCCCTTTAGAGGAGGTTGGTGGCCCACTTTTGAATCGTGTGTTATCACATGAGCCAAGGTGTGAATAAAGGTGTGAGCCATTACCACCAGGGGTTTCAGGTGAGAGCGCTGTGAGACCTTGCATCATACTGTCATGTGACCTATTGAGATCACATGAAGTAAGGTGTTAGTGGGGGTTAAGGTGCCTGGGAAGGGATCTCGAGACGGCATTATAGGTGTCTGACAGCACCTCTGTTCAATGATGGTCGTTCACAGTGGAAATAAAATGTTTCTTTTACTCCTTTTTCAAACCGTCTGTTTTCCAGGTCCAAAATGTGAATATTGGCATCCTTGAAAGACCGCTCCTTTTTTTATTTTTTCTCAAAAAAACTGTCAGACTGTCAGAGAATAAACAACAGGTACTAATGTGTATGTGATGGCTGGGAGAGGGAGGGAACAATGACTTGAGGAAGCCATTTTGCATTCTCCAGTCATCTAAGCTTTCCAGATTTTTTCTCTTTCGTGTAGAATACTAATAAATCTGACACTCTGCATAGCCAAAGAAACTGAAGATGAAATATGAAAATACAGTTGTTATTGTGGGGCCCTCAAAGCTGAGGTTATTTGTCATTTCTTGGACAAGGTTTCTCAGGCTTAACCAGTTCTGCCTACTACAAACTCATGATCCATAGCAAAGTCACCTGTGCATACAAGGCCCTTCATCCAGCACTCACATCACGTCAGCGATAAGCTAATGCAGGTCGAAACAATACAGCCCATAGTCAAACTTTTTTCATCAATAATTTATCCTTGCAAATAAACAATTACATTAAAATGTTCCTCTTCATTTTAATGTAAAATTTATAATCCAAATGTCTCAATAAATTTCTAGGAAGTTATTCCATCAAGATCTTTTTACTGTAGTACACCGAATACCCAATTTTGTTTGTTTTACATATTTGAAAAAAAAAAACTGAAACAATGTAATAGTCTACAGATCATTTTGAACAATATTTTATCAAACCCCAGGCTTCGAGCCAGAAAGAATTTTCAGCGGGGTGTTAGCATTAGCATGCTAATGCTAACGCTAACCGCTGAGCCGGTGAAATCCTCAGCCCGGCGCAACGGCGGCCGATCAAGCGCTGGCTAGCAGTCTGAACCCATTGTGATTTAAACGCGCACATAGCTCTGAGAAGTTTGCTGTTTTATAAATATGCATAATGATCGATGAGGTCATGGCTCACATGTTTAGATTTCAGCTCAGTGATTGGTTGAACTGCTTCATCGACTTGTTTGACCATTTTAAGCAGTTTTTTTTTTGTTTATTTGTTTGTTTTGCCTGTAATGACTGAAGACTTTATGACAATGATTTATGCAGACACTTGATTATACTGAAGTGGATTCTGGCCAGACTCACTTCCCAAATTCCCATTACAGGGAATCAGCAAACTGTTATGATTTTAGAGAAATTTTGATACATTTTTTTGTCCAATAAATCCAGTAAATCCTTAATCAACTTTTACAATTCAAAAAGAATCAGATTTTTTTTTTGCTCTATTTTATTGGTACCAAGAATAAGGAGAATGTAACATATTTAATCAGCTGTTTAAACATAGGGTGACCCTCGTTAACACCAACAGCATCATGTAGCATCATGCATCAGCATCAGCATCATGTAGCCATAAGGGTTGCTGTGAATACAGGGTGCACATGTGTTGTGCTCATGTGTGGGTCATATTCATTTTCAGATAATGTAACACTTGTTGTTTGTGTTAAACATTAATTGTGCAATGGCTTAACACATCTGAATTTGGTCTCATCTTGTGACAGAAGGGAGGTGATGACGACCTTGGACTCTCGGAAATCACTGAAACATTTCATTTCACTGTGAAACAGTGTTTCTGCTGGTCGAGACTAACACACACACTCACACTCACACACACACACGGTCTGTAACTCACACATCAATCTTGTGTGTAGTATTCTTTGTGATCTACTCTCGAGTGAATGCCATCTCTGAAGTGTTTAATCACTGATTATTCCGTCACTCAAGAGCAGCTGGCTCAGTGAGTTCGGTCTCTCCGTCAGAGAGAGAAGCAGGCAGGAGAGAATTTGGTGGGATAGGCAGAAAAATGAGAATAAGTTATGAAAAATAGGGACTTGGGAGAAACTTAAATTTAATGAACATTATATATATATATAGCTTGATCATCATATAAAAATATCATTTTATGCTATATGTTCAGATGGAGTGCGATTCATTTAATGTAAAAGCCTCATGTCCCACATGTTACTTTCCATTAACAATTCATTTTCTCCCATGTTATAGAGACCTAAGGGCACAAACTTAAACCAATACAGTCCTGTTAATATTTGATCAAAATACATATTATATATTGATAAGATTATGCAGCTTAAATTGTTTAAGCTTTCATTCTTTCACTGGGCAGAATTATTCATTTTTAGTATTTGGCTTTCAACAACTGTAATTATTGGTTTACATTTGATGTGGGAGGGACTTTTAGTGGAGGTTTACAGTGACATTCGTTGTTTTTAAGACATCATGTAAAACAGTGGCAAACTGACATACCATAATAATAAGTGAAAGTTTGAAAGTTGTATTTATAAAGAAAACACACGAGTCTTTGAACATGACAGATGAAACATATACAGCCATGATTTTTTGTATTATGTAAACAAAACTGTAAACATAAACAGAAACATCAGGCATAGGTGTGGATAGAATTACTAGTTCTTATTGTATTAATTTATTGTCTGTTGACTAGTCTGCAGACTGAATAAAAATGAGCCATTTTTACAGTGTTATGCACTTCACTTTGAAATTGTAAATTATATTATTGAAACCTTGATAAACAACTTTACTTTAACCTAAAATCTTTTCACCTACACACATGCATTATCATTATTCCCATAACACTTTTAAAAGCACTTATGGTGTATTGCACACCTGCTGCAAGCCTGGACTCCTTGAGAAAGACATCCTTGTTTTTGTGCCCCCCCTCGTATCTGAGTAACTGGGGACATGCTGAACCTGTCTTTAGTTTTGAAGTTGAAATGTACTGGGAGAAGCTGTCCCTGGTGATGTATTTGGTTCCAAAGCTAAGAGCTTCTGTTGGTTTCAAAAAAGACAGAAGTTAAGATGATATTTGGAAGAAGATGTGAGGAGGATGAATGGCAGTGTTGCATAATTCAGAGAGGGAAGGCAGCAGGAGGATTGTTTGTGAAAATATCTCGGGAAGAAGAAAAAAAAAAGTGAAGGATGAGGAAGCCGAGGGCGGGAGGGAGGGAGGGAGGGAGGGAGGGGAGAACATGAGAGGCTGCTACTGAAAGTGTGTGTTTGTAGTAACAGTTGAGCCAGCGAGTGTGTGACCTCTGCCACAGTGAAGACAGTGCCAAGGGAATGGAGCAGATGGATGACTAGCTGGTGTCTCAGCATTGCTCTAGTCCACTGCTGGCACACGCTATCCATTTGTCAGCATTAGGAGGAGGAGGAGGAGGAAGGCCACGGGGGAGGTGCAGAGGAAGCTCAGCTATGTGTTGCTAACCCTCTTACTTCTGTCACTGTCTTGATAGATATTTTTTATATCAGATGGATAAATAATTGATAGATAATTGATGATTTGTAAGCATAATAGATTTTATTTTGTGGTGTAATTGTTTGCTTGTGGGATTTCGAGAACATTTAAAACATTAAGTGGATGTTTATGCAAGTTGCTAGCCAGCGGTTGATCGGCCGGCGTTGCGCCGGGCTAAGGATTTCACCGGCTCAGCGGTTAGCGTTAGCATTGGCATGCTAATGCTAACACCCCGCACGCACCTGCCGTGCTGAAAAATCTTTCTGGCTCGAAGCCTGTTTATGTATAAAATTCAAGGGTCTCACCTCGAAAGGGAGTGGATGAATCCAGGCTCAGCACAGCAGAGAGAAGATGGCAAAAAGGTGACTAAGAGTAGGATTACATTATGAATTACATTATAAAGAAAATGAACCAGGGAAATTATACTGCATACTAGCTGCATCATGTCCATTTATAGTTCAGACCCATTTAGCACTGCAGACAGATAGCATACCTGGCTTCATTTTGTAGCTCTAGAGCATTAAACATGGCGAGGCATTTTATTTATATGCTATTCCTAAGCAACAGACGAGCTGTTCCATATATGTGCAGCAAACAAAGGTTGAAATAGAGACAAAATGTGATTTGTTTTTCAAACCTTTCAGCAGCAGCTCTCCATTTCAAACTTACTCAGTCATAAAAATCACCCTCATGATGAAAACTGCTTCTTCTTTATTTCTTTCGTGATCTTTCGAGCTATCAGAAAGCACATCAATCACCAGGCTAATCGCAGTTGTCTGATCTAGTTTGGATTGTTTTTTGCTGTAATGAACTGGCAGCAAAACAATACAAAGTGGTTTCACGCATCCTGTCTGTGTTTCAGACGGCTGTGTTGCTGACCAAACGTCCTTTTTTTATGAACAGCCTGTTACAGAGCAGTCACAAGAGGCCGAATAACTGCATATCTCAGGATCTCTTAGGTTAACCTACCTCAGCAAGTCAGAGGTATTCATGAGGTTCAGCCTGCCTTAGGCTGTGCTGTGATCTCAGTGCTCCTTTTTGTGTGCCTGTATGTTTGGATGTGTCTATTGCGGTTGTATGTCAGGGGTCTGTGCGCTGTTGTGTATTCCCTGGTCAAAAATGTATGCCAGGAGGCATTGTGTTTCATTGTCTTGAAGTTATATGCAGACACTGTAATGATTGTGCCTCAATAGTTATTCAAGTGAAAGCAGAACAGTTGTACATCAAAACAATGATAGACACAGACAGGCGAGGTAGCACTGTCATGCCTTTAGGGTAATCAGCAACGCGATGGCACAGTAGAGAAAAGCTCAAAAACCTCTTCTAAACAGCCTCTAGCAGCAGGGGCAGAGCATTTTGTTTTGTTTTACACATTTCCCTTTGCAACACAATAACACTCTTGGCTTTGCTCTGTGAATATCTTGATCTGGTGGTCGTTAGTAGTTTCATATGGAGTGTTTCAAAAAAAAGCAAACAAAGTTTCTCGTCTTTGGAGAAGCAAAATGTTTTTTGTCTTCATAGATCAGCCTGCAGGTGCCTTTATGAAAGTGCCTTTTGTTTTCTACAAAAGAAAAAGAAGCTTTCATTGTAGTTCAGAATCACACAGGAAGAGGCAGATACATGAAACATTTCAGTGCTGTTCTCAGGTGCGCCACTGGGGACAGTCAAACAGAATGGGTTACAAGATAACAGATCTGAGGATGCAGATTTGTTTGTATATATGCTAAAAATGTCACCGTTATTGTGATGGGTTCCACAGCATGTCTTTTGTCCTGTCTCTCCCTCCTCAGCCCCAACCGGTCACAGCAGATGACTGCCCCTCCCTGAGCCTGGTTCTGCTGGAGGTTTCTTCCTGTTAAAAGGGAGTTTTTCCTTTCCACTGTCGCCAAGTGCTTGCTCATAGGGGGTCGTTTTGATTGTTGGGTTTACTCTGTAATTATTGTAAGGTCTTTACCTTACAATCAAAAG
>VOQJ01003015.1:7499-19973 GCA_015052665.1 Apistogramma diplotaenia
ACTTTGTACAGAACAAAGTATTCAATGTAAATATTTCATTCATTCAGATCCAGGATGTTATTTGAGTGTTCCCTTTATTTTTTTTGAGGAGTGTAGTTTTTCTTTTTGTGTGCACATTTTAGCATTTGGTGTGGTGATAAAGCCGTCAGAAAGTCAGATTTCTTAGATTTAATGATGCAATATTAACATTGCAAGGCTCCTGTTTCAAAATAATGTTCTACTGTCATTTAAGTCAGAGGCTACTCCACTAGTTACATTTCCACAGTTGGGTAATCTAGAACTCCAAATGCAGGTCGAAAAGGTGCTTGTAAACAGTGAGGGGAATAAGAGCAAACAACATCAAACAGAATCACTGAGTCCACTGAACCTTTATTTTCATTCTGTTTTACTCTACTGTATATACGACCACTCAAACACTGTCAGCCGCCAGCGCGAGGCCCCGCCCTCCAGGCAGCAGAATCTGTCGGTGCCACGAATCCCCTGGACGTTTAAGTTCTAGAGCACATAATTACTGGTCTCATATGAGCCTCAGAGACTTTATGCGCCATATCCATTCAAAATCAAATGGCTAAGAAAGAACCGGGAATAAGAAATGCTAAAATCATAATAAATATGAGAACACTCACTTTCTGTGATTGGCATTATTATGGTAAGAACTATAGTTGGACATTCTTTATGCCCATGGGGATTTTTGACTAATATTCCAGTCAACTTGACAACATGTTGGTTTAATGACACTCCAGAGCTTTGTGCACGTTAAATGACGAAGCAGTCATTTGTTTGTGTTTGTGCGACTGTTTTCTTTCACATCTTTCACCAGCTGGTCGAGATTGTAAATCCACTGTTGACTGTAACTGGCATGTTTATCAGAGCATGCAGGAGCACGCTTGGCTTCCAGTGACCCTTCTGACCGAGCTCCAGACCTCGTGGTCATTTTGTTTTTAATAGCAGAATGAAGAAAGGGTCAAACCAAAGCATCAATGTGTGAATGCTGTCTTCATCATAATATATTCAGAATCATCATTTTGAGAATTCATTAAATTGAACTTAGAAAAAAAAGAAGCTTTGAATGTCATTTTGTCAAAAACCTGAAACAGTAGCGCTGATTTAGCTACAAACGAAACTGCATCATTAAGAAACCTGCAAAATAAAAATGAACTGTCTCAAAGTTCCGCGACTGTTAGCAGATGCAGCTAAGCTGTCAGTTTGAGAAGCCTATATGATTTCCTTCCTGAGTCAATGCACGTATGGCACGGCTGAAAAAAAGTCCTCCATGACGACCTTCTGGTTCACAAGACTGTCAGTAAACTTGACCTCTGACCTTGAGGTCCAGATCACCAAAACTCAAACTCGCCTGAGATTTTTAGTATTTAGTGCTTATTGCATCACTTTGAAAACCCCAGGTGGCTTCTTTCTTGAGTTCTCACATTCAGAAGCTCTGCAGATGACCTTGACCTTGAGGTCAAGGTCACTGAGATTCAAATTCATGTGAGACAGAGATTTGACTTCATGCGAGATTTTCAGGAGCTGCATCTATGCCATCGATTTCAGTTCCTACATCACCTGGTTCACAAAGTCGGGTGTCCACGCCACCCAACCAGCCGGCTGCCGTTACTCCATCTCCCTCCCTCTGCTGCTGCGGCATCACGCAGCCAACTGTGCAAAGGGGCAAAGTCACCTCATGTGACCTTGTGGTGCCAGTTCTGGTAAAGCAAGTTGTTGTGTCATTTTTTAATTGCCTAAAATATTGAATTTTATATTTGTGTTCCTCACAGCTTCCTCTGTTTCATGTTCTGATGTCTACTTCCTGCCATGTTTAGGTTTGCATGTCAAGTCTGCATTCCTGCCTCCGTCTAGTTGTTTCCTGTTTTATTTTGACAGTCGTCTTGTCCCTGTGCTTCCTGTGTTTCTCTCCCAGCCCATTACCTGCTGTGTATTTAGGTCCCGTGTTTTCTCGGCTCTTTGACGAGCAGTCATCATTGTTCTCAGCAGTAAAGCTGAGTGATCCGAGTTTACGCCTGTGCCCAGAGTCCTGCACTGGGGTCGTCCACCTGGGCCGGGTTTTAATTCACATTTAAGGAGGCAGGTTTTTTTCTAGACGAGCAGAAATGATCGCTTTTAAACTTTTACTTTTCGGTTAAATATCAGCGTTGCTAATGTTCTTTCCTCTGTGGGAGGTGTTTCCTCAGTTGTACAACAGCCATATGTGGTCCGAGAGAGGCTTTATTTGAACCAAACCAAACTGGCTCAAAATAATTTTTAATGACTTTTGAAATAAAAGCCCCATCAAAATTAGCCCTGAAAGTAGCAGCCGTGGATGTGAGGTCGTTAGTGGGAAAGGAAGTCAGCACACAGCACAACTTAGTTGCTGCGTGAATACAAAGAGGATCGTCCCGTTTTAAAATGCTCCGACTTTTAAAAACTCTGAGCTCAAAACTTGCCGTCTTTTTGCCACTACATATTTAGAGATTTCCCAGATAAGGGAGCAGAGCTCCGGCCTTTGGGAATCTGCTTCAAACCAGTGTGTCAGACTGAATCTGTCAACTGTCAGCCGCACAGTGAGGCCACGGAACAAGAGAAAGCAGTCAGTGGTCAGTTAGCTGAAGCTGACCTACATGAGAAAAAGAGGCAGGAAACCCTCATTACGGAAGTTATTCAGTGTAAAAAAAGTGAACGAAAGAAAAGAAAAAGTGCAAAAACACTGTAGTTTGATTGTATGACCTGAGAAGGACAGAGAGTATACCATCATATTGTCTGTAACATTTAAATCAGAATTACTCAAAATGCTGAATAAAAACTGACTTACGCCGAGTTAACGTACAAAATAAAAGCTGTGTCCAATGAGATCTAACATTAATTACCACAATAAATCACCATTTTACTCACTGCCATGTTCATTTCCATTCACACCATTACAAACATCAAACAGTGATTCATACACATGCTGCGTGAATCACAGTTCTGTATTTGAAGCACATGCGCAGAAACAAATGTATATGCACACAGATCACGACCTCGCCCTCGGTGCTCACGCGCAGACAGTCACAGATGGTGGCTGGAGCAGTGACCTTGGAAAGAAGCAGGTAATCCATTTCAAAAAGTGGGAAAGTGCTTCATCACCAGTTGAGTGCCGGACGTGACAAACTCTCCGCCTGCCAGCAGAGTGAGCAGGGCAATTGATTTTTAAAGAGAGTAAACAAAATTTGACAAATGAATTTCTGCACATTTCTGCACCCCTCGCGTGCACTCACATCCTGAAATATCAATAAATGGACCCGGGCCAATCATGTTGCATAAGGGGAAAAAAAGCAGACAGAGACAAAGAGATCCTGTTCAGTCGAAACACTTTTTTTTTAAGTCTGAAGCCAGAATAACAGCTAAAATCTCAAAGAAATGCTGTCTGATTGTGCAGGATGTCCGGCAGCTTCCTCCCCTCAGTGATCAGTTTGTAGCATGTTCAGCTCTGATCAGCATGCTCTGCTGATGAGCTCACAACAAGACCAATCTCAGGCAAATAACAATAAAACACGCACATTAAGGACGGAATAAAATAAGGCTTGTGTTGTGAAGGACAGGCCAGCTATTCATGTGGCGCCTCATTCCTGACTACGATCACCGCTCGGTGGTTTCTGAACCTTCATGCTCACGAAGTCACCTGAAACTGACACGTTTAAACATTTCTCAGACATCTCTGTGTCAGGATTGTGGGCAGGAGTAGGTCTTTCTGCAACACTGCAAATAAAAATCTTCTTTATTCTTGTTGATATCATACAGACTTGTGGTTTCTACAAGAGCACAAATTGTTTCATGATGTTGTGTCTCATACTAAGTCTGCTTTGGATGGTTATTGATGATAATAAACACTCATAAACCAAAACACAAGATGCCACTAAACTAAAATCAACAGTAGAAACCTTAAAGTATAAACAGACAGCAAAGCCTCAATATTACCATATGCATGACTCGTAAAACATTAGAATCAAAAGGAACCAAAGAGGAACACACACACACACACACACACGCGCGCACGCACACGTGCACACACACAAATCTAACTTCATGCAAGGGAACAACAATAAAGCACAAACCAAGACTCAGATATGTTAACCAAGCATAGCCAGAGACCATGATAACTGGCACCGATGCAGGAAGTAAGCATGTATCTACAAACAAAAAGCTCCCTTTTAAAAAATAACTGAGTTTTACTTTGATGTACAATCCCGAGAGTCTAGGGAATGTCATCTGGCGGCCCACGGGCCACATCCGGCCCACCAGAGCTTTCCACCCGGCCCCCCTAACCGTACTGCCACAGGTACACGCCAATCAATCATCATAACCGGTTTTTGACTAATCTGAATTATCAAAAGCCTTCACCCGCGATTTCCGACTGCCCGTAAATGCCTCAGTGTCCCTATAACCAATCAGAATGCAAGATCGGATCATGTGACTTCATGTGGCTCTGTACGGTTCTTCCACGTGTAGATCCTGGTTCTTCAGACTTCCAATAAACGACACCAAAACACAAGCCAATAGCAGAACGAGCTGTTCTCCATTGGCAGAGAAGATTTGGCAAGTTTTCCAAGGGCGCAACCCACAAATGCACTTTCCTTATAGAGGTGGCTCCATTTAAGTGGAAATATAGAGGCTTTATAGGACTATAAGATTTACTGCAAAGCAGCATTGAAATAATAAAGAAATAATTGACCAAACACAAATGTCCTTAATGATCTAACTGCTTCTGAATGATAATGAAGTCGTTATACTGTTGCATCAAACACGTGAAGACCTTACTGACACCATGAGGATATCACTGAATTATTTGAATGAGCATAATTGTACATCTCGTACGTAACTCGTCTTTAATTTCCGTCCGACAGCACAAGCTCAGCCACCTCACCAGCACAGCTGAGTGCTTAAAGCCTTGCTCAAGTGCACTTGAATCAGTCAGAAAGGAGCAGACAGTCTGATAACCGAAGGCTGATTCAAATCTTTGTCTTCTGGCCATAATTTCATCTCTTTTATCCTCTAGATTTTGTACTTCTTCGTATTTACCCTCATGACAGATCTCACACCAAAGCAGCTGTGATGACTGTTATCGGACTCCGCACTAAACAGTGGCGTCACACCCACCGAAGTCAAACTTGTGGACTTGTGCTGGCACACGTCACAGCAAGTGAACCTGCACTGAGCTGAGAATTCATCACAGCTGACAATAATCCCTCCCTTTTCTTCAGGAGGGTAAAGAGCGAGTGGACAGCCCGTCCTGCTGACGCTCCAGCTGAAACACCATTAATCCAGTTGTGAATTAATCATAATTCCACTCCGTTCTGAACCCAGCTGATAGTTCTTTAAGTCATAATACCCTGAATTATTCACATCTCCCTTCTGAAGAGTAATTTCTCCCTGAATTATTGAATTTTACAATTCTCCCACAGTCTGCCTGATTGGCCTGTTAATACAGCAACTGTGCCTTCAGCATTTCACACTCTACAATTTCATTTTAAATAACTGGAGCACTGCATTCAATTCCCTTTGAATTTCTGCTGCAATTCGGAATCGTGGGATGAGTGAACCATTAATCTTAGGATTAGGGAAATATTTCACTTCAGCGTTGCCTCGTCCCCGCTCGGCGCGCTCACCCAACGTGACTTCCTACTGTAACTATAGACTTTCTCAGCCTTTAATTGTAAAAGCAGAAAGTGCACGCGAAGCCTCTTATTTCCTCAAAATTATACCAGCACTCAAAGGGAATAAGAAACTAATGACTGTGCTGCTAATGGATGTACCACTACCGGGTTCTTACAGAAGTACTGGTGGGGTGCTCTTCACGTGTAATCATGCTTTAAAGAAAAACCTGAAAAAATCAGACAATAATAATCAGAAAATAGTAAAATTTATGGATAATAGTTTAAAATTTGGACACACCTTCCTTAGAAAAAAATCAGCTTTGCATCCAGGTTTCAAGCTCCAAAAAATGGACCCTTTTATTTTTATTCACCACTATCTGTGCTCTTTAACAGTCTGTGTTTACCCCATCAGTTCTACTACAGTTACGGGATATGTGCGCCAGCTGACCTCCACTGCTCTTCATGTTTGACTTCATAAGCACATAAAGTACGTGGGGACGTAATTAGAGGAAACTGCAGCGAAGTGGAATTCTGCCAAAAACTGAGCAAACCTCAGAAAATTACTGTTAATGATCTTTGAGGCAAAGTCTCATTCTCCCGCCAGCGTTTCGGGCCAGATAACCTTGATTGGAATACACAGGATTTGTTTACACATCACTGCTGTGAATACTTCATTATACCTCATTTTTCAAGTGCCACACCCCCCACAGAGGCCTGGATGGCGCCCCACACAAGCTGCTGCTTATCCTGCGCGTCCTCATTGGACTACAAAAACACACCGCGGCGACTGACGCTAAGTGTGCTCGGGAGCTAAAATGTTCACATCAAAATCTCATTTGTACCTGTGTGCCGCCAGGCCGGCGTGGTGCGATGTGCTTATTTCATCAGAAAAAATCCAACACACACACACACACATGCATGAGCTAGCATGAAGGCATGTCTGAAGACACTTAAAACAGCACAACAAACATTCAGCAAACGTGACTTTTTTTTTAAGTTCAAAGACTCGGCAGAGCTGACCGTGGTGCTTGATTGATGACTGGTCTGTGGGAAACGCAGCAGACACAACAGATCGACAGTAAATTGATGAAACGGGGAAGCGGTTATCATAGCACGAAGCACGGAGCAGAAACATCAACTTCAGAAAATGAAAACTGAGATTCGGGGCAGCACTGAAGTATTGATTTGGCCTTTCTAAATACAGTTGTTTAGCTGATTATTTTGACAAAATTCAGCAAGAGGTACACGGGTTTGTATTGGCTGCATATCAGCGGGGAAAAACAGACATGACATTCTACCAAAACGCTGAGCGGGGAGGGACCGAGGCTAAAAAGCCTTGCAGTTGTTTTACAGAGCGCTCAGCTCCCAGCAGCTCCCAAACATCGCTCTCATGAATATGAATGATGCTTAACCCCTGGGAGGGAGGCTGTCATGTCAAACACAACTGCAACACTGGCAAATTTCTCCAGACACATCCCAGAGGCAGGCTTCACAGCACAGCGTCCAGCACAGGTGACCCAGGTGTGAGCACCACTCTTTTCTGCTCATTTTGCCACTTTTGTGAGTGACTGATTATAAATTGTGAGAGTGACAAACGCAAAGCTCAGTCTCTCGGAAACTCCAGAGGTCTGACAAGGACAGCCCTGATTGTTTCCCACGACGGAAGTTTGGGTTTCTAACTCCGAGTCACAAACTGTGGATGGAGAAGGAAAGGAAAGAGGAACTTTCCTAATGTGCACAGTCAATTACAGCTGCCATTCATGTTCCACGCCTGTGTCACATATCAGACTGAATGAACCTTAAATAAAGACCGTCAAAGTCACTTAAACGCAGCACTCGTAGGTTTCAAGCCCAGTCACACAATCACACATTCTTCATTAATGCAAAGACGATGCAAAGTTATCAGATTTCCAGAGCACAACCATAAATCTGCTTTGATAACAACAAACAATATATGTAATAAAATATATATTTATATACACTCACGAGCCAGTGATACACCTTGCTACTACCAGGTTGGACCCAGTGTTGCCTTAATTCTTCTTGGCATAGATTCAAAGAGCTGCTGAAAACGTTATTCAGAGATTTTATGATGCAGGACATTCACGATGCAAACCTCCCATACCACCAATCCAGAAGGTGCCGGTTTGTGACATGGAAGGAGGTTTCCCTGCTGTCATGATGGGATGGACAGTCAGTGCTCAGATGGTACTAACGGTGCCTGGTGCTTGATGATGACAGTTGCTGCTGGTCAGTGGCAATAAAATATCCCCACATGCTTACAGCATCACCGTGAGCCTGAACTGTCGGCACGAGGCAGAAAGCTTAGAGACGCTCTTCTGCATTCCTGCTAACAAGTGCTTATTTGACTCTCTGCTGCCTTCCTATCAGCTCGAGGCCATTCTCCTCTGCCCGCTGACATCCACCAGGTACTTTTGCCCAGAGACCTGCTGCTCACTTGGTACTTTTTCTAGTTCCCTTCTCTGGAAACCTTAACCATAGCTGTGTGTGAAAATCCCAGCAGAGTCGTGGTTTCTGAAGTGGTCCGACCAACCTTTCTCGCAGCAACAGGCACGCCGGTCACTTAAATCTCCATTCTTCCCCATCCTGCCAATCTTCCCAAGCTATTACTTAAACCAGGTCTGGAGAACAGACTTTAATCCTGTTCCGCTGGGAATAAAAGTTACCCAGCAAGCTCAGCTGCACAGGCGTAAGCACACCTCTGATTCACAATAAGGTACACCTGCCACACCTGGCGTCATGTCGGTGCCCTCAGGGACCGCAGTGACAAGTAACAACCTGCAGTTTCCGTCAGCAAAGCAAAGAGCGGCACTCAGACAGGAGAGGATCCCACAGCGTGGACGGACTCGTGCAGCAGGCCTCCCGGAGCATTCTGCTCTGCCGGGGTAATCAGGGATAATTACATTAGAAGAAAAAAATGCATGAAAACAACATTCTTCAGGAACAAAAGATGTATGAACAGAAGAGCTGAATGCACATGCATGCATCATGCAGTTGGAAAAATATAAACATCTCTACAATTATCATCTTCTATCATGTCTGTCTAATAGGATTACCAGTAGCTGAGCTTTTCTTTACTACAAATTACTTATACTTCAAATTACTGCCAACTATTCTACCATCAAAGCAGGTTTTTTTCCTCAGGGTGTCGTGAAAAGAACCAAGAACAATGAGAAATCTTTCCTACCTCGGAGCTACAATTAATTTTCAAAACTCTCATGATTGCTACATACATTCAAGCAAAGCCAACAAGCTTTGTGTGATATTTTATTCATCCTGTGTGAAAGCTGAGTCGAGCCAAACACAGTTGCGACCGAGACGACGGAGTTTCAGTGATTTGTTCTGCCGGGGAGCGAAAGCACGGATGTCATGTGTCTCGGTGTCGCCCTGCACCCGTCCGCAGCTGCTTTGCTTTGTGATGAAACGAGGACAAGTCAGCGTTCCTGAGATCAGCTGCTGGAAAGTTTCAGCGTTCTACTCAACAATGTTTAAAGCACATTAGTACCACTGGGAGGCTAAAGCAAGCAAACATCAATGAAAGAACATCAAAGGGTTAAAAACAGAAGTTCTTCCTCTGAGCAGTAACATATCAATGCACTAATGATCAGCTTTGTTCTGACATTCCATGTTCTGCCGTTTCCTAATCCCGCCACATGTTGTTGCAGCTCAATTCATGTCTTGTCTCTCCCCTCACCACTGCAGAAAAAGCTTAGGATGACTTCTGTCTCAATAGGCAGGAGGCAGGTGGAATTTACTGAGGGATGGAGGGAAGGAAGGATATGAAGTGGAAGGGTGTTTGTGCAAGTGAGGGATAAGCAGGGCTGGATACGTGACAAGAAATGGGATCAATGGGAGGAAAGAAAGAGATAGGAAGGAAGAAAATCCTAAACCTAAGAAGAGACAGATGCTTCACAGCCAGCAGTGCTCCACCTCCAACACAAACACGGATGAGGGATGATGGTGAGAGGGGAGGGAGGAGCTGCGGTTGGTAAAAAGACAGGCTGCACAGTACGAGTCCTGCCCTCACTGAGCTGTTGTCCATTATCAGAAAAGGCCCGACTCTCTTCCTCTCTTTCAGCTCTGCGTTCTGGCCATCCTGCTGCAGAGCGCGCTGCCCATTTTACGCCATTATAAAAGCTGCAAAAATAACACCAATTACTTTACTGAAATAATTTTTTGGGGTGTCAGCTGGAGGGGAGCACAGAGATAAAAGACAGAACAAAGTATATTAAAGCCCTGAGCATTCACTGTTTAATGAAACACTTTTTTTTGCTCTAATGGTTTATTTATTTTCACTTTTCCTGCAGCACGATTGTATCACAGATACTAATGTATTAACACGATTAAATTAGTTTCGTTGTTTTGCTGCCTAAACATGACCCTAAAGTGGAGCTCACAACTACAAATATGAAAAAGCCCCAAAGGCTAATTTTCAGTATCGCTACAAAGGAAAGAGTGAGAACGCTGCAGAAACATCTTTGCATGTGACGAAGGTGCGAAAGCTGCAAAGCTTGCAGGCTCACTCACCAATGCCACATTCTTCACTATTTTAATAAGAATTAATTAAGGCAAAGAAAAAGGTGTGATTTGTTTGTGAGGTATTCAGCCTTTAACACTGGCTCCTCCCTGCAGCATCAGCACTCCTGCTCGCTAATGGAGGGAGAGCTAAGACAGAAGCTGTTACTGTGGGTCTCTCCCCAGTTTCAAGCCTAATGTATTTGACATTTCTGATGATACATTAAACCATCACATCTGCAGCTTATAACACGACCACAGACACTCTTTCATGATAAACATGTGGACTGTTGGAGCCGATTAAGCATTTGATGAATTGATTATCTGCTAAATGCTTTGACATTTAATCGCATTCATGTTTCATGTTCGGCTGCAGTAACACTGACTGGTCCCCATCAAATGCATCATTTACTCCAGCTGAAGTAACATTTACTAAAAGCTACAATTCCCAAGTTTTATCTGCATCGGCGACAGATAACAACATCACTAACCTACAGCTTAGATCTTGGGATGCAGTGATTGTTGTGATTCCCAGGTTATTGTAAACACCACACACACCACAGACTGTGCAGTGTTTTCATTCTATGTAACCAATATTAGCAACGTTTCTAAAAAGATGAGTCACCTTGAACTCTCCTGCAGCAGACATGTGGCCAGTCTGAGGAGCACACTGCCTCTCACCCTATGGCAGCTGGGATAGGCTCCAACAGGTGCAGATTTTATGAGTGATAACCCGACATAACTACAAAGAACTGTGGAATCCATTTTTCCTCATGTGCTTCCACATACAGCAGAAGGCTTTGAGATGCCGGGGTAATTCCTCTGGTAGAAACACACTTTGCTGCACTGGAAGGCAGGTTTAATATCTTCAGCATCAGCAGCTCTGTTCTGTTTGGGCTGAGCACAATAACAGAAAATGAGGCACTTAACATGGCGAACGGAGAGAGATACGTAAGAGAAGAAAGGCAGAAAAGCTAAAATAATGTTTTAAATAGGAGCATCTTTGTTCCTCGACGCTAGGCAACAAGCAGCCTCCCCGACACGTACAACACTTCGACAACCGCCGGTGGTAAATAAAGCTGCCGCTCCATTATCTGAACACCGCTTTTTAATCTTGTGAAATATCATCGCTTAGAGGAAGCAGCAGTCATCACCCTGTGTTTCTGCTGCATGACCACTTCCTTTGCAATTTTACAGATCGCTCTATCTGAGAGAAAAAAATGCCAGAGAGTGCAAATCAGGAGATGACAAACTGCTTCAGGCTTAATGATCCCATCTCTCAGACTGAAAATCTCATTTGTATGACTGCAAGATGTTCTGCTGGAGCATTTCTGCAGACCGTGTTTAGTACAGCAAACCAGCACTTTCGCCACTATTCTGCGAATTGGCGCTGTAATTAGATTTCCATCAGTCTAATGTGGCTGCACCTCTTATACAAGGCACACGGCACTGACGGGCTCCAACACTGTCAGGAGACATTAAACTCCAGCAGTAACTTCCATGGCACACATGGTTCTGATCCACTAATTGAGGTCATTTGTTTGACAAGCTGTAATCGGTGGGCACAAAATAAAAGACTCCTGTTCAAAAAAATGAAGTAAACAGAGCTTTTGATGTACTGGTCACAGATGATGAGTTATTGATAAAGTCATTAAGCAATCCTGCATTAGTCAGGCTACGTATGTTTATGATAGATGACAAGACGTCACATCGGCACAGTCTGTTTGGGCTAAATGATGAATGGCACAAGCCGGCTCCTGCCCAACAGAATCGACTCACTCGCACTGTCAGGTAGCTCTCGTATGCTTTGAGGTCATAATTTAATAAAGTTCAAGTCCAACAAGTCATTTCCTGTATTTTATATGACGACTGATTCTCCTCACGTACAGTACAAGGTCTTGAATAATCAGGCCCATCTTATCTTAAAGACCTCATAGTACCATATCACCCCAGCAGAGCACTTCGCTCTCAGGCTGCTGGCTTACTTGTGGTTGCTAGGATACTTAAGAGTAGAACGGGAGGCGGAGCCTTCAGCTTTCAGGCCCCTCTTCTGTGGAACCAGCTCCCAGTTTGGATTCAGGAGACAGACACCCTCTCTACTTTTAAGATTAGACTTAAAACTTTCTTTTTTTAATAGCGCTTAGTTAGGGTGGATCAGGTGACCCTGAACCATCCCTTAGTTATGCTGCTATAGGCCTAGGCTGCTGTTTCTTTTCATTCACCTCTTTTAAATCTGTTTATACCCCACTCTGAATTTAATCATTAGTTATAAATAATCTCTGACTCTCTTCCACAGTGTGTCTTCTGTCCT
>VOQJ01003029.1:3194-22323 GCA_015052665.1 Apistogramma diplotaenia
GCTTGTTAAGATCATGAGAATATGTGAAGAACATTGAGGCTCTGTATTATTTCAGCATATAATATGTTCATGATGGAAATTGACACTAATTTTAATAGTTTACAGCTCAGAGACTACTAACAACACAGAGTGGACTCTACTCAGCATTTAGCAATGAGCTATTGTCATTTGGAGTGAACATACTAAGTGAATTCCTTATGATTTTTCAAATATGTGTCAAATAAAGCAGAAAGGCATAATTAAATCAGAAAATTCATTTTTGTTCCTGCCGATATCAATCATACATATCCAAAACCCCTTTTCAAACTAATCTTTTATTTGACTTTTACATTTTATGTCAAATTTATAGTTACATTTGTAACTGTAAATTTGACTATAACTATAAATTTGCTCTAAACCTGTTGCCAGTTCTTGGTTTTTAGCAACAGAAAACTGCATTGAACAGTGTTGGGCTGATGGGATGGCAGCAGAAACCCACAGCCCACACACAAAGCTCCAAAATGTGTACAGGTCAAATGGAAGCAATAGTGATGGTGATATAAGCTAACTGATATCATTTTTACACCTGGACAATTTTAAAGTATCTGGCAAAGAACCCAGATGGTACTTTTTTTGATGCACGATGAGTAAAATATAAATCTCGCACACATGCCCTGATTCAAATAGTGGATTCTTGCCAGTGCATCAGATATAATTAGTACTCTGAGTGTTTCACCCAAATGATATTATGAGTATCCATCCATCCATCCATTTTCTTCCGCTTATCCGGGGCCGGGTCGCGGGGGCAGCAGCCTAAGCAGAGAAGCCCAGACCTCCCTCTCCCCAGCTACCTCCACCAGCTCATCCGGAGGGACCCCAAGGCGTTCCCAGGCCAGCCGAGAGATATAATCTCTCCAGCGTGTCCTGGGTCTGCCCCGGGGCCGCCTCCCAGTGGGACATGCCCGGAACACCTCACCCAAGAGGCATCCAGGGGGCATCCTCGTGAGAAGCCCGAACCACCTCAACTGGCTCCTTTCGATGTGGAGGAGCAGCGGCTCTACTCTGATTACTCTACTCTGTATTATTTGTAATATTACCAATATGTGTGCATTGTTATTTTTATTATTGCTAGTGTAGCAGTTAGATTTAACCTTAACCTAACTTAAAGATCCACTACTTTGGTGGTTAAAGGTGCTAACAGTGCATGTATGCGTGAGTGGAACCACCTCCTGCACAAAAACCACATTAGCTGCTGCACTAATGGAGACAGAGTTTGAAAACAAATTTCTGGGGGGGAAAGATGTGAGCGTGGTAACCACTTATTCGTTTCTGCCTTCATACTGAAGCATGTAATCTAAAGCCTCAGTTGTGGACATTATGTTGTACGTTTTAACCATATAGGACCTGTGTTTCTTCTGCACCTCTGTTAGCTGACAAACATCCTTCTAAGCTTCCATGACTTTGGCTTCCAATCTCTCTATATGCATTTTTGATCTTACAACCAAGTGTTAGTAGGATTGCTGTGCACCAGTAGCAAGCTCAGTCGGTTCTGTGATGCTGGTAGTGGGGATGGTGAGCAGAGTTATGTGAAGCATTGCTTCTGGTGGAGGTCTGCCGGTGAGCCAGGGGAGTTACACTCTTGGATATCTCCGGCTACAGTCTTTATCCTCAGCTCAGTAGAAGTATCATTTATAACAGGTGGTTGGGCATCATGTATTCATTAACACCGCTCCTTTTTGAGGGTCAGCTCATTATGTCCTTACCTCTCAGTATTGTTCCTGTTGCCTCTCTAGTCTCCAGCTTTGAGAATGGGTTCCTTCTACTGATGCTTGAGCACTGAACTGCTTGGCTTCTTGGTCATTGTTGATGTTGGTCATCTGCTCATCCATCCATTTCCCGCATGCACGGTATCTAACCTCTGCCATTGTATATGGTGTCATAATAGCACAGCATCGACTCCATGCTGTCTTGCTCCACTAGCCCACCTATTATCAGTATGTCCTGGTTCCTCAACATCTGATGCAAAACAACTTAAGCTGGGTGATGTTTGAGCTGGTATACCTTAAGATAACAAACACTGAAAATATTAGCAAATCCATTTGTTTTTGACTGTTTGAATGTTACCGTCTGTAGAACAATAGCTTGGGGGTGGAAAGGGACTCAGGCTATACTCCCAGTGCTATCTAGACCTGCCTCATGGTGAAAGTCCACCCTCTGTCATTTAAGGTTTTTCATATTAGAATGTAGCAAAATGACATTACTGATCATTACCGGGTCTTAAAGTTATTTAAATGCAACATCAGATGACCAATCACAAATGGCGTTACATGTCATTATTTATTGAACAAAAACTAAGCCAAAATGCAGAAGTAGAATGTAAAAAACACTGGACAAAATCTCCACTTTGATCTATTTTGTCCAAAGGCATTGCTGCAGAGGTTTGTTGGGATACAACTTTGCAAAAATGTGTCTTCCTCCCATGGAAGAGGGTTTTTCCTGACAGCCCTTCCAAACAATCCACACTTGTTCGGACTTTTTTTTCTCTTATTGTGCTGTCATAAACTTCAACATTTAAGATGCTATCTCAGGCCTGTGGAGTCTGACTGTAACTCTCGGGTTTGTTGCACTTTCTCGGGGACCTTGGGGTAAATTTGCTGACACATCCACTCCTGGAATGAATGCCTTCTGAGCTGACTTTAATTTGTCCACTTGTGAGTTTTTTTTTCACTGTAGAATGATGGAGATGGAATGATGTTTGGCCTCATAACCCTTCCCAGATAAATGAGCAACATATCTAAGAATAATGTTGATATCTTTCCTCCTTGGCAATGTATGAACACTTACCAGCCTGATCTGGACCAGCATACTGCCAAAACTATGGCATTTGTAGAGGTAGTTGCAATTCTTGATTATCAATTAATGAGGTGAATTTTATTAATAAATTAATTAATTTAATGTAAGACCTGGTTGCTAATTACCCGGTAATTTCACACCCTGCTTCTGGAGTTTGTCTTGTTATTTTTTTTGTTAAATAAATAAATGGTACAGAATTCTATGGCTGAATCTGCAGTATTTTCAACCAAATTCAGCCACACAGGGACATTTTTCGCAGATGTCTTTTCACCATTTAAAAATCTGAAATATCAACACTGTTTAGACATCTGGCAAAGTTGTCATCTTTTCCACAGCTTTTCAATCTTATAGCAGGTGGGGAAGTCAATCTAAGAAACAAAAATGGTACCAACCTGGTTTTGCACACTTGCATGAAAGAAACATACACTTTTTTTTCCTACAAATTACCCTTTTAAAGAGATCTTCCCACAAATGTTCTTACTTTTGTGTTTTTATAACCTGCAAGCTGAGTCATGCTGCATATGTAACAGAAACTAGAAAAGGCATTACACACTAGGAGTGAGTCAGGCAGGAGTGAAGGAAGCGTTCTGCTTGTGTGACCTCACTGTGATGTTTTTCTGTTTACTTTCATGCAGGTAGATTGGAGGGCAGGCTTTGCTTCATCCCTGCCTTTGTGTGGAGGTAACACCTGTTGGTCATCTGTGGGCCGTGTATTTAACACACAACTGTGACTGTGGTTCTCTTCCACATTGTCCTTATCTACAAGGTGGTAAATTGGCTTTCCTTCTTGAACCAGCCTGAAAGTAATTCCTTATTTGTGTTTCTCTCCCAGTGCTTAAGTATTTCACCTGCTTTGTGGAAAACCCAGCTCACAGCCAAACTGAATTCTCCACACGTCCCAGCCTCCAGTCTCTCTTCAACAGCCAGCTCTCCATCTCACCAGCACAAGCAACATCAGACCCCAGGAAATACCTCCTCTCTGTTGCCATGACAGGCTAATAACCTGTAGAGAAACTAAACTTTTAAAAAATGTGTAAATGTATATGTGCTGTATTTGGTGTTTTCTTTTAATAAATGGCAGCTTTTCGAGCTACAATCACATGATTAAACTGCTGCTCTGGGTTGAGTGAGGATAGTCACATGACTCATGCAATGCATATGGAGCCACCAGACAGTCAAAAGGAGAGAACACACACTCATCTACTTGATAAGGACATTTACTTATTTTTGTCATTAAATACATGTCAATGCAGTACATTAAATACCTTAAAACCAAGAAATGACAGTTGTGTACACAAGTCACTGTAGAGCAGTACTATTAGAATATTGATCTTTAATCTCCAGACAAAACAAACAGAGCAGAGTCATTGTAATCAAAAATGTACAACTTGCAAAGAAAGAGATAATCACTGCTTTACACTGGAGTACACACATTCACTCGTGGTGTTATCCTTCAGTTTCCTTGATCGGTTTGTCTGGTTTACACTTAAAGCAGCATAATGGAGGTTGTCTGCGTCTCTGTAACCCTGCTGACAGAATATTCAATGAGTACATCTTAATACGGTTCCCATCTGCGTTGTATTCAAAGCTTTTTGCTTGCAAAATTCCCTGTTAAACTACAAAGATATTTACCTCTGCGTTTGTTGTATGGGGAGATGAACGGCCTACATCAGACTCTGGGTGTGAAAATTGTAAAATGAAACAAAACATTTTTACCAAAAAAATAATACAAATGGCTACAATTTTAAGCTCGTAGCAGTGGAAACGTGCTTCACCTGTATGTTGGCAGCAGTTTCTCCCATTTATCTTGTATACTAGGAAAGCCAGAAAGCCAGTAAGAATCATAGTGAATATCAAAGCGCCACCCAAGAAATACACCAAGTGCAGTGAGTCCACATCTCCTGTAAAACCAGAACCAAGACCACAGCTTTAGCCTTTCTTTTCCCCCAAAATGATCATAAACACATGAATCAATCAACTCCTTTTAGAAACGATACTCACTTTGAAAGTCCAGCTTGGTCCCATTCCCGAAGAGTATGTGCCCGCATGAGGCAACAGCACAGTAGTAGGTTCCAGCATGAGACAGATTCAGACCCTTCACTGACAGGCTGTAGACGCAGGTGCTCATTTGTGTCTTGTGTTTCCTCTCGCACTGATCATTCCTGCCTCCGTGGGTGTAAATGAGTCCTGGATGAGATTCTTCTGTCGTTTTGAACCAGTAAACACTGTGTTCTCCATCACAGGTCCCAGTATGCACTGTACAGTTTAGAGTCACAGAGCCTCCTGGCTGGATGGTCTCTGTTACGGACTGCTGGATCAAAGCTTGGATGCTCAAAGCTGAATTCTTCACACTGACTTTGGTGCCCTCTCCAAATTCAAACACAAATGAAAGACCACTTGCACAGAAGTACGTAGCTGTATCTGTGATTTGAACATTGGAAATTTTCAAGTGGTTTATGCCTACATTCGTTTCCAGCATAAAGCGTGGATTGTCCTTGAACTCATCATAAAAAGTCCCATTTTTGTCAAATTTATAGGTATTGGAGATAAGCTGCAGCTTGTGTCCCAGCGGCTGCTTATACCAGTAATACTTTGCAGCATCACTGTCATGGAAACACTGCAAAGTCAAACTGTCTCCAACATGCACAGATACAAATTGTTCATCTTGATGAACAGTTCTGGGTTGATTTAAATGATTCATCTCAGCTAAATGGGAAACAAAGCAGATTCGTTTTTTTTTAGCTAGAATGATATCAATAATATATATTAAATAAATTGTTTTAAATAAAATGCAACTTACCAAATTCCCCCCAAAACACGCATGCCAGATAGAAAACAAGCTTCGGAGGTGTCATCTTGCTGAAATTGCCGTGTTGAATGAAAAGCACTGCACTAGATTCTCACTCTCTTCAGAGACAAGAGTTTTGATTGGCCAGCAAGGGAACATGATCACATGTGCACCTCCACCTACAGAAGCAATTTTAGTTCCATAAGAAGAACCAGGGGTACACTACAGAAAGTACATTAAAACTGATGAATCACTGATTTTTATGATATAAATGAAAAGAAAAAGCTTAGAAAAGAAAAGAGTTCAGTTAGTATTTGAAACTATAGTGAACATCAGACTTTTGTACAGAAAATCTGCAACTAATATTAATAATAATAAATAATAACTAGTAATTATAATTTGAAGCATGTATTTACAGAAAAACACCTTCCAAGACATCAAATAGTTGTTCTGTTGTTCTGAAGGATGCCGGTTCAAGCGGCGACAGGCATATGTTTGGTTACTAAACCGGCGACAGCATCCTTCAGCCCGGCATAACATATGCATAACATATAACTGAAGGATGCCGTCGCCGGTTCAGGCGGCGACAGGCCGAACAACAGCGAAGACGGCGCAGGCGAAGACGGCGCAGGCGCAGACCAGACGAACCGCTCCGGCGTCTGGCGGTATAACGAAACCCGGGAGCCCGGTCAGCTGATTGCCGCGAGGCTAGCTGGCTAGCAGAGGAGCAGCAACAGACATCTCCGAAACTGTTAAAGCACTTTTTACAATTTCATAATATCTTGTTAAAACGATTGAATATTTGAGGTTTACACATCGACATTCTCGCCTGAAAACATCTTAAAAGTTTATTTTGTGTCACAGAAACAGTCATATTTCAAACTCTTGGACCGCTGCCCTCCACCATTGTATGTTTTGGGCAAACGCACTAATGCCCAAACTTCCGGTTCAAAAGCCAAGAGTGGCGTTGTCCAATCAGTGATTTCTCAGCTTTTCCAGTGGGGCCTACCTTTTCCCGTTTGTTAATGTTGTAGTGTTTTCTTGATTTGTAATTGTGGTTTCGTTAATGTTGTAGTGTTTTTGTGATTTGTAATTGTGGTTTCGTTAATGTTGTAGTGTTTTCGTGATTTGTAATTGTGGTTTCGTTAATGTTGTAGTGTTTTCGTGATTTGTAATTGTGGTTTCGTTAATGTTGTAGTGTTTTCGTGATTTGTAATTGTGGTTTCGTTAATGTTGTTGTGTTTTTGTAATTTGTAATTGCGCTTAGTTAATGTTGTTGTGGTTTGCACTTCAGGGCCACCGTAAATAGTGCATCATGTAAAGATGAACTTAAATAATAACAATTTCTAGTATTTTATTCCATAAATTTTATATTTTAAAAGACTGACTTAGTGACCGTCCTGCTGTGAAGCCTCAAGGTAAGTGCTTTGGCTGTGATGAGTCACTGATGGCGCTGAGTAGTTACAATGCTGCACACATTAAGTCCTTCTATGTGCTAATGGGGGCATAATTTACAAAACTGACTTAATGTTATAATGAAAATGACAAGGACCTCAGGAGGTAGAGCAGATCACCTACCAATCTGAAGGTTGGCGGTTCGATTCCTGGCTGCATGCCAAAGTATCCTTGGGCAGGATACTAAACCCCAAGTTGCTCACCGATGCAAGCGTTGGAGTGTGAATGTGTGTGAATGTTAGATAATAAGCACTTAGCTTAGTTAAACATTGAAGTGCTTGAATGAATGTGGTGTGAATGGGTGAATGTGAGCATGTTGTATAAGCACTTTGAGTGCTCAGAAGAGTAGAAAAGTGCTATATAACAACTAGTCCATTTACCATTTACTTGTAAAAATGAGGTTGAACAATAATCTCATCAGAAGAATATTTAATGAGATTATAGAGCAACGGCGTTGACAGGATAGACCAGACCTGAGCATTTTACAGCCTGTGGGCCACAGCCACCCCACTTCCGGCCTGTGGATAGTCAGTTCTTAAATAACAAAATATTTATGTACAATATAAAAATGTTACTTTTGTTTTGAAAATGGGTTTTTCCTTTTAATTTATGGTTGATTTTTAAGAACATTGCAGGACATTCTCAGGGTACTGCTGCAGCTTGGGCCTAGATGCTGAACCCACTGGACCCACGCACTCAGGTTCAGCCTCAGGCAGCTCAGAACTCACTGGCTTCAAACTCTCAGGCTGAGTGGGACCCATCACATGACCTTGAGCCAACCAGGGCAGGAGTTGTCAGAAAGGGTTTAGTGTAGGCAGTCTTTGGCAGAGGTCCAGAGGCACAGGGAGCCCTGGTTGCACAGAAAGGGGGGCTGTGCTGGTCTCTCGGCTGGCTCTGCTGACCCAGGATGTGCTGGTTACCCTGGAGACTGAGCAGGCACAGAAGACTGAAGAGGTGGCGTTGCTGCAGACAGTGACTCTGAAGACCTTGGTGGAGGGGCAGAAGACTCTGAAGAATGACAAGACTGTAGTCCTGACTGGGAACTGGTTGTCCTCACTGTTGGGACAGGTATAGGTGTATATGACTCAGGTGACTGATTGCACAGGGACTGGTTCTACAGGGCGGTGCTGACGACTGAAGACTCTGCAGGTGGTGAACACTTTAAAGACTGTGGTAGAGCAGGGCACAGCCATCTCCACTGATGACTTGGGTCACTCCTTACAGGGCACACAGTTGATGATTGGGGCTGCTTAGGACGGCCCATTGCTGCTTCCAGAGGCTGCAGCTTCTGCCAGGACTTGGCTGTCCCTACCTGTGGAGTAGGTACAGTTGCAGTGAGAGGCCAAGCTCAGGCCACACACACTAGGAACAGGCGACAGCCACTTTCACCCCCAGTGGGTCCACCATCTGGTGCAGCTGTTGTCCCAAACAGTTGGTAGGTTGAAGTTCAGGGACTGGGATGAGAAAGCTGGGGTGGAGAGCACGAGGAGTGGCATCACTGAGGTCAGCCAGGACCTCCTATCAAGAGCATATCAGGAGCTGCACGAAAGAACAAGCCAAGGATTCCGCCTTCCTCTCTCTTGCAAGTAGGCATGAACAACCTGCTGAGTTTCATGCCAAGTCTACTGGGCCTTTTCTCTTGTCTCATCACTCTGTCGTGGACTCAAGAGTGGGACGTGAACTCAAAACACAGCTTTAATTACTGCAGAGAGGCCAAAAATCACCAAAACATACAGAACTTGGCAAACTCAAACAAACTGGAAACAGAGCAGGGAGCCTTAAGGGATGACACAACATGAACTGCGAAGATAGAGATCAGGGAAGCAGGACGCAGCTGGGGAGAACAAGTGAAGTGAATCAAACTAACAAAACAAGAGTCAAAACAAAACCGGAAATGACTAGACACGACACAAACGTAGACCTGACTACCAGACAACACAGGGGCTCGGGGACTGCAATTAACTGTAACCAGGAACATCACTGAAGAGGTTACAATGTTGTGATCAGAGCAAGTCACAAACAAAGACAAGAACAAGCTATTTATGTTCAGGATGTTCATCACTTTTTCCCTTTAAACAGTCAAACTCATTTCTGTTGCACCCTCTGTCTCTCTTTGCAGTATTTTATGTTACTACATGACTATTACTTGCTTGTGGTCTTAATGGGTTGCATGATACTATTTCAGTAATATAGTAAATATTACACACACAAACTCCACCTAGTGTGGTTTTAATGCAGTTTTCTTTTCGAGCTGTATCTCCACTAGGAGCACTCACACCTCTTCATTCTGCTGAAACCCACAAAGACCACTACAGACCACTAACTGCATGGGCCTCAGTTAAATGATTGCTTGTGTTTTGTGTTTACAGTAGAAACTATGAGGGGTGGAATATTTAGCATTTTTTAAAACTGTAATAAGCCTTAAAAGTATAAATAAACTGGTGGTCATCCTGAGAGACACGTGCGTGAGGTTTGGTCTTTAATCTTTGCTTTCAGTTTGTCTAACCGCTCGAGCTCACTTAGCTGACAACACCCAAGCTCTGCTCTCGTCCAGATGTGCTGCTGTGCTGTTAAAAGAACATGGCGCCAACCAAAATGCCACAGTTACAGCTGTCACCATTTGTTAACCCATATGTTCAAAACATTTTGAATATTTGTCAGAAAACTCTGTTAAAAACCCTACAAACATTACAAAAAAATGGCCAGTATAGCAACTGTGCTACTTTGGCTGTTCCTTTATTCACAAATGGGTAGCTTCACATGTTCGATTTGGATGTTTTTTACCCTTCCCAACATTTCCAACAGATCAGGGATCTTACACCGATTGGGTGAATGTGTTTACCATTGTAGTCACTCCCCTAAGTACAGATTCATGAGTTATTAAAAAAAATACAATTATACAGTGCAGTTATAATGAAGGAGGAACTAGTCACAGAGGCCTGTAAACTTTCAACATGGAGTCCATGGAGATAGATCCAGTTTGCACGCAGCCTTAAGAGGACACTGGAGGCACTGCAGTAGATGAAGACTTCAGACTTGAATTATTTTTCATACATGCAATTTCCCACTAGCATTGAAAAGATCTCTGTGCTTACTATGCTAATCACACATGTATTCTTAGTGTCACAGAGTAATAATGTACTTTATTGATGCATATACACAGAATTGTTTTTGTTGAATACAATAGGTGCAAAAAACAATAAATCAAACAATAAGTTCCACTAAGCTTGTTCCAGCTTGTATACAGTTGCAATGGAGGAAAATAGGTGAGGACTTCCTGTTTGCAGCTGTACAGACACAAAAATAAAAGTTTGTCTTTTAATATGACAACAGACCTGAAGGGAAACTATAAAAAAAAGTTTTAGATTAATGGTTTTATAGCAAGATGTAAAAAAAAATTGTACACATAGCATGCATAACCATTAGTCCCCTTTAAAGAGCATGCCATTTGATAGCATTGTACTTTGTACACTGTGGTTACGTGGCGCAGTGTTTCATGCACACATGAAGGGTTGGCTTTATAAAAGGAAAACTTTTTTCTTTCCATTTTTCTTAACCCTGAGAATCAACAAGCGTCGTGATAATGGAAATATGGCACCTTTGAAGCCAAAGCTTTGGACTGATCATCTTTCACAACAGATCTCAAAGCACAAGCAAGCGAAACCGCAGCTTACGATGAAACAAAGTGCAGATGAAAAGGGTTCAGTTCTGCTGTCTTACACTGGAATACACACAGTGACTCGTCGTGTCGTCCGTCTGTCTCTTTTGGCGGCTGAATCTTTGTGTCTGTAAAGCAGCATAGTGAAGGTTGTCTGCATCTCGGTGCCCCTGATAAAATATATATATATCAGTCAGTTAATCTTATAAGAAATACATATTTCATGTGCACTGACATCCATAAGGATGGCAGTTTGAAAGATAATTATTATCGACATAATCACCTCTGCAATAGTTGTGGAGGGATCTGAACATCTTGCTTGTGACTTTACTTTGAAACACAAAAAAGATAAAAGCCTTTGTTAATACAAGCTATTTAAGTCAACGGCTGGCATTTTTATAGTGCTTTTCCAGGCACTTTACACTGCAGGCCAGGTTTGCCGAGTCATACACACAAAGTGCAACTGTTCTTTGTGCGCTGTAAACACTTAATCTGTCTCACATCTACATCCCATCAGGTTAGAATTGCTAACAAACACGTATGTGTTTGAACTGGCTCTTAGTTACCTGGACACTAGCAATGATTACCTTTATTCATCTTGTACACTACGAAAGCCATTAAAACACTCAAAGTGGTGGTGAATGCCAAGGCTCCACTTAAGACATGCACAAGAATATCAGGAAAGGTCACCTCATCTGTGGAGAGCCAAACATTCAGAAGAGAGTTATCAGTATGTTTTCATTTCATGCAGAAAGATTGTTTAGCAAATGAGACATGTCCTACTAGAGTGTCACTTACCCTCAAAGTCCAGCTTGGTCCCTTTTCCAAACAGGATGTGTCCACAAGAGGCAACAGCACAGTAGTAGGTCCCATTATGAGACAGATCCAGGCTCTTTATTGGCAAATTGTAGACACATGTGTGTGTTTGTGTGTTAGCTGTCCTCTCACATCGGTCATTCATGCCCCCTTGGGTGTAAATGAATCCTGGAAGGGATTTTTCTGAGCTTTTGAACCAGTAAACACTGTGTTCTCCATCACAGGTCCCAGTATGTACTGTACAGTTCAGAGTTACGGAGCCTCCCGGCTGCACGACCTCAGAAGGTGACTGATGGACTGAAGTTTGGATGTTCAAACCTGAACCCTTCACACTGACAGTAGTACCCTCTGCAAATTCAAACTTGTATGCAAAGCAGCTTATGCAGTAATAAGTAGCTGAGTCTGAAATTTGTAAATTTGAGATTGTCAAATGGTTCCGGCCATTTCCAGCTTCCAAAGAGAACCTGGGGTTGTCCTTGAAGTCACCATTAAAATTGCCATTTTTGTCATGTTTATAGAAGGTAGAGATGAGCTTTGGTTTTTGTCCCAGAGGTTGTTTGTACCAGTAAAACATAGCTGCGACATCACCTTCATAAAAGCATCGCAACGTTACATTGTCTCCAATATTAGCTGATATAAAACCACTCTCCTGACGAACATGTAGAGACAGCTGTAAATTATTTGCCAAATCTGTAAATAAAGGAACAAGAAAGTTTGCATTTAAAACCATGATATAAGCTCATAAAAATGATTATAATAAGACTATGGGGTTTAACTCAGCTATTCACAACTCACCTATTGGCCACAAGAACAGACAAATGAGAGTGATCTTCAGAGATGTCATTCTGATCAAAAGGTCTTGATCAATGTAGAAAACCTCCATACGTCCTCTACTGTTAGAGGGACGGCTCCTTTTGATTGGCCAACCAAGAGTGACACTGAACTATTTTTAAAGCAGTGAACGTAAGTTTGACGCCCCCTCCACGGTGAATTTTGTTTCTTCATGCAAAACAGTACCAAAGCTGTAATATTACTCTTAAGTCTGGTTTATTTTACTAATTAATCCCTAATGCTCCCCCGCCCCCGCCCTCGCCCCTGGAAAAAAAAACAGCATCAAAAGCACAATAATGTGTGTAAGAGTACATTTGGTCAAGCTTAGGAAGAAGTTTCCAGTTAGTGTGAAAAGTAGGTCAGCTTTACTTATTGTATTAACAGTGAACTGAACTAGGATTTGATTCAGCGTGCTTCTTGTTGCATCTTCAATAGGGACTAATTTTATAGTCGACTAAAGAAGGGAAAAATTAGACTAACCTACTAACATTTTAGGCCTGTTTAATGGACAATGACCAAACCTGTCTAAACAACGACATTTGACACCATTAATCGCATGTTTCAATAATGAATCAGACTTTAAATGCTGGCTAACTGTGCAGCTCCGCTCACTGAGCATTATGGACGCATTTGTCACTCTAGTTTTTTTTTTCACTTCGTTCTACGAACTTGGGGAAAAGTAGCCAGAAATTAGGGAAATGATGGTGTTTCTCGCGAGGTGGCTTAGTTGTAAAACTTCAAAAATAAGTAACAATATTAGATCAAACCATCAAATCACACCGAGATTAACAGCGTTATGTCGTTTTTCTATAATGATATCGGGCCTGCAACGCCATCTTGTGACAGATTGTTGCGTAACATTTAGGACAGCACCGTGCATCAATTAAAATCTTAAGAATTAAGCCAACCAACTAGTACGTCTGGTAATTGACTACTCATAAACCGTCTGTTCTTTAGGAGAACCATTTCTCACATTTCAACATTTGTTAGCATTCCAAACATGTCTCACATATCGGGGAAGCTCAGAACCCTGTCCTCCATTTCCAGAATAGCTACATGCTGAAGCACAATGGATGCTTGAAAACCAGTGGAAAACCATTAATAATGCTAATGTTTTCTATTGGTAGAAACAACTGCAACAATGCCTCCAAACAGCTTGACATCAATGTTACCAGTTTGTCTACCTTTTGTGAGAGTAACAAAAATCTGAGTGTTAGCTAGACTGAAAAATGCTTTGGTCTTCAGGATGAATCAGTGGATGACATATCTGGTATTGCAAAGCAGCTCACTTCACTGAGGTATGAAAAGACCATATTGCCTATTTTGCAACTTTCCATCATTCATACATTTGGATATGTTTTCACATTTCTTCACATTCCAACTGGCTAATATTCTTAGAGGGAAATCATACTACACAACTAAAACTCATCTTTCTGAGCTCGTGTCCTGTTGACTGATTTACAGTACTTTTTGGGCCAGATGGGAATCTTTTTGGTTGCAATAATATCTGCAGCCTCTGGGGGAAATTTGTCGCTGTGAGGGCATCGTATTAATCTCTCACAATACAGCAATCGCTCTCCAGTCTATGGGGGCCCTATATGTTTTCAAATTTTCATTGTGATTCTTTCAAGAACATTTGATATAAATGCATCAAAATCAAAGTGGTGTACTGTATATGGTCATGAACAATCAGGAAATTTCATGGAAATAGAAAATCGAATTTTCCAAACCAGGAAATTCCTAACTAAACATTCACAACAAAGTTCTGAAAATATCGTTTACATTTATCTTAGACAATGTAGTTCCATTCAAATCAACTCAGACAGATCAGAAAGCTATTATTTAAGTAATATTCATACATGCTGGTCAACCATTTCAGTTGGGTCACGGTCTGATGCCGTCCCACACTGAGCACCACGACGGACTGCTGAGAGCCTAGAAACAGAGGCACAGCTTGACACATCATCACACTGGGTGGATATACAGGTAGTGGCTGGTGGTGCACTCTTACTATCTCTGACACAGCTCCCTTCAACAGTTATTGTCACTTGAACAAAAAGCTACTCACTGACTATCAGTCATTCAAGTGAACTGGTACCAGACAGAGGGCCAGCTCTCCTGATCACAGAGGGCATCAACTTCCTGTATTTTCATTACCCTCTCTTTCAGCAGTCTGCTCTCTTCCCTGTCCTCTAACAAAGGCTAAAAGTGCCAAAATATACATTTAAAAAGCAGTTGGTTGGAGTTCTTATGATATTGATTGATGTTTCAACTGAATGACCCTGAACCTTCCCTATGTTACACTGCAATAGGCCAAGGTGGCTGGGGGCTTACCAGTGTTTGCTCTTCACTCACCTCTTTTCAACCTGTGTTAGTATGCACCACTCTGCTTTTAATCATTGGTCATTCTTAATCTCTGTCTCTCAAATTTCACCCAAAACGGGTTGCAGCAGACGGCTGCCCCTCCCTGAGCCTGGTTCTGTTGGCTTCTTCCTGCTAAAAGGGCGGTTTCCTTCATGCTATCACCAAGTGTTTGCTGATGGGGGGGGTCGTCTGATTGTTGGGGTTTGGCCTGTAGGTCTTGAGGTGATTGTTGTTGTAATTTGGTGTTACGTTAATCAAATCAAATCAAATTGTACTAAATTTGTTTCCTACTAAACCACATAGGCTGTTGTTGTATGTGTTTGTGAATTTCATAGAATTTTATTTGTTGAAATGTGCATGAACCCTGTAGACTGACAGTCCAGGACATTTCCAGATATACAGTCATGCTTGGGCTTCAGCCCTGTCTTGGCACAAGTGTCTGCCAAGCACTGATTTCTGGGTAGAAGATCAGAAAATTCCTATCACACTGTTTTCTGGGGTTGAAGCAATATATTCAGACTGCATTCTAAAGGAATAAGACAAAGACAAGGTGATTGGCTGCATTTTGATTTATTTAAGTTTAACGATAAAGTCAACTGAAGAAACCTGGGTATAATTAAGACTGCATGGCTGCCGTGCATGAACACAGTGCAGACACTTCCTGTCTGAAACCAGAAAGACGACGTCAGCAGGCCGTTCTTCAAAGAATCTTGAGAGCCAATCGTTTGACTGTCGACCACATAGATGCTGAATAAAGATTCCCACTCCTCTGGTTTCACTTGTGTAAGCAGTACAATAAGTAACAATAAACATTCTGCAAAGCCATTTGTAAAAGAGATATACAGCGTAGAGCAGCATGAGATTATCACCGATTAATTGTTTCCTGCCATGTTCTGTATTGCTTATTATATTGCTACTGTGAGAAGGCACGGGCCTGCTGTCTCTGTGCATGCAGCCACACCCAGAAGCAGTCACATGTCTACAGGCCACACTGTGAGTTTGCAGAAGCATTCTGATTATGACCCTTTAACACTTCAGAGTCTGATATCTGTAATATGACCTCTTTATCTTATCTTTTCTACAGCTGGCTTCTTCTTTTTGGTTTCACCCTGATAGAGACACACCTGACACCAAAGTCTGCTCTCGAGCTACATCAACTCATCATACAGATGCCCTCTTTTAAGTTCTCTTCTTCTAAGGCCGTGTAAAGGTGAAATCTGACAACAATGCTCCATTTTCAGAAAAAAAGTTAAAAAAAAACAAAACAAACAATTCATCTTAATGAAAAACAAGGCAAAATATATCCAGTTCTACAACTTGACCCTGGAGTATACACATTCGATGTCTGTGTTGTCTCGTTGTCTCTTGGACCAGCTGACCTTGTGCTCCCTCAAAGCAGCATAATGGAGGTTGTCTGAATCTTGGGAACCCTGATAATAACACAACAATTTCATAAAAGCACTGGAGAAATATATATTACTACTCTGAAATATACATTTACTCAAAATATCAGCAATATCTATAAAAATTATCCAATATATGTTGTATCTCAAGTCTCTCTGGAGCACCTATTTTCCTAATCTTAATCAAGCTCAGCATCATAGATGCACCGCACAGTTTGATATGGTGTCAGTGAACATACACTATGTGGATTAAATATTAATCTTTGAATTCATGTGTTTTCAGTCCCATTGCTGCAGTACAAACACAACATAACCTAGCCTTACAGTCTGGCTTCACAAACATGAGTGAAACAATAGCTCATTCTGAAGAGCTCACTGAGTCTAAGTGTGGTGCGCTAACTGGATGTCATGTTACAGCAGTTTAGCTCATGAAATTTCTTCCCTCCCTTAAATTCAATGATCAGTTGCAGGTGTCATTAAGTGGAAAGTGGAAGCGTTTAGGAACCACGGCAACAAAGTGGCAGAGCACCTAAAGTTACAGCGTGAGGTCCACAGTGTGTAAAGGTCACCACTGCTCAGCTGCCTCAGTACTGCAGTGTTTCAAACCTCCTCTGGTACTAATATTAGCAGAGAAACTGCTCTGGTACCTTCATGCTATAGGTTTCCATGGCTGAGCAGCTCCTGTACTGTAGCTGTAATGTGTGGGTGGTCCTGTACTTTTGTCCATATACTGTATTACTGTTATCTTGGCCAGTTGATGGAAACCATAATTGTTCTTACACTTTGCAATTTTTCCTCTTATTTGTTGCTGGATTTCAGTTGTATATTGTTTCTAATAAACAATTAAATAAATAATTTATTTAGTTTTTAATGTAGTGGAAAGGCAAAGATGACAATATTACAAATTTAAGAAGGCCTATGTACAAACAGTATAGCATTAGTATTAGTATTAATAGTATCAATCTCCCTCACCTCTGTTGAGGCAGCTGCAGATCTTCCGTGAGAGCCTGTAATAAGGTTGGAGAGACAGATTATTGTAACTCCTTAAGAGTGTAGATAGCAAAACAAAATCAAAAACATCATTTCAAATTGTTACACCAGCATCATTTAACGATGTGAAGCCTCCATTCAACAAGTTAAACATTAAAGTGGTCCTTGACCCCAGTATTTAATGAACAAACATTGTCAATTTACAGGTAGCCTACCTGTACTTTGGCATCTTATTTTGATGTGTATTGTAAATGCTGCATATGCCAGCATAATCACCAGGATAGCAGTAAATGTCAGTGCTCCGATCAGGAAATACACCAAGACAAGAGAATACTCCTCATCTGCAAGTTCAGACATAAGCAACCAGTCCAGTTTTAAAGAATGCTTTGTGTGTAAAGTAATATATGAATCTTCTTCTATATTGCTACTTACGCACTAAGTGTGAGCCTTTTCCGTCTCCAAACAGCATGCGTCCACACGAGGCTACAGCACAGTATCGCGTCCCAGCATCAGACAAATTCAGACTTTTCTCGGGTAAGTTAAAGAAACAGGTGTGTGTTTGTGTCTCAGTCCTCTTCTCACACTCATCATTTCTGACTCCGCTTGTGTAAATGAGTCCAGGTTGAGAGTCTACTGAGTCTTTGAACCAGTAAACTCTGTGGCTGCTATCACAGGTATGTGTGTGTATAATACAGTTCAGTACAGAGCCTCCTGGCTGAATGGTTTCAGATGCAGACATCAGCTCAGGCTGATGGACCAAAGTTTGGATGTTTATCCCTGAACCCTTTACAGTGAGTGTAACACCCTCAACAAATTCAAAATTGTACCCAAAGATACCCATGCAGTAATAAGCGGCTGAGTCCGAAATCTGTATATCGGAAATTGTCAAGTGATTTTTCCCATTTCCGGTGTCTAATGTGAAACGAGAGCTGTTTTTAAATTCACTCAGAAAAGTGCCGCTTTTTTCATGTATATAAAATTTTGACATGACCCTTGGTTTGTTTAAACCAGTTTGTTTGTACCAGTAGAACATCACTGCATCATCTTCGTAGAAACATCGCAAAGTCACACTGTCACCAACTTTAGCCGACACAAAACCACTTTCGTGACGCACATTAAATGAGGATTTCAGGTCGGTCTTCTGAGCTGAAGAGGAAAGAGAATTTAAAAGATTATGTATATCATTTAGTGATCAACTGCAGGAAGTATTACCACATTATTGTATTCATATGTAATTAGAATAGAAAACTTACCTACACTACCCAATGCCAGGGTTGTCAGACACAAAGCAAAGTTTAGAGGCATCGTCGTGTCTACAGTACCCTTTTGAATGAAGTGACTCTCATTAAGCTCTTTACTCCTCACAGAGTGGACTGTGTTTGATTGGCTGGCGAGAAGTAACGCCTAAAAGCATTAAGACTTCTGGTGTCACATACCAATTTCTGCTCTTTCATTTCAACATGTATCCAATCAGGTAGACAGCAACTGATCACAGTATATTTCAGAGATACATACTGTAACATTAAATGATGTATTAACTATTTTCTGGTCATGTATATTTTTAATATGTCCAAGCATTATGCCTTCAACTTAAAAGAAACAAAAAAGAAAAAGGACAAAGTACATCACTGTTGGTTGATAAAGCAACAGTTCAATTATTTTAATTAGCAACAGCATCATGTGTCTATGATAGCTAACCTTTTTCTTGCTACACTGCACAAGTGCCAGTGCTTTCACAGGCAGAAAACCAAAAGAGAAACCAATGACAACTGGAAGAAAATGGTAATATTTCAACTATTCTGTTTGGATATAATTCATTTTTACATTATTGCCCTGCTAATTTTCCAAATTGAAATCACTTGTTGCACAAGGATGTTCATTGTATTGTCTATAAAGGTCTCATATAAGAGCTGATGTATTGGGGGGAAAGTGGGGGGGGGGGGGGGGCGGGGGTTTTTTGGGGAAAAAACAGCTTTTTGGGGGGGTTTTAAA
>VOQJ01003030.1:3041-16293 GCA_015052665.1 Apistogramma diplotaenia
AAAAAAACAACAAAAACAACAAACAAACAGAAGTGATCATATTGTACAGGAGGTGTATACACCGTGGACCAGGTGGTTGGCACCTACACCCAGGCTGCTGTGGTGCAACATACTTGACATCACCACATTTTTGGAAATATAGTGTTTCTGTGTTGTTACAACTGTATACAGTGAGGAGACAAAGCAAGGAGGGAGGAACTGTGTGCAGTTACACAGGCATGTATACACTCTCGCTCACACACATGCGTGCAAGCACACACAAACACACAAAATGATGACATTGTTTTATTGCTGTTGTGTATTTTATTCTTTTCCAAAATTAAAAAAAGAAGGGAAATATAAAACACATTTGGGCACACAAGGGCTAAGCAAGTTCTGTGTCTGACGCTGCATTGATCTTCTCATGGTCTGCTCACTTTGGTTCCATTGCAGCCAAACCAATCAGGCTTCTACAAAGTGTTTTTAAGTAGTTGCCAAGCAAAGTTCTGCTGAAAACATGAACAGCATTCATACTTTGAATGTATGAATGTGCAGCTGTATGGAGACTGCGTAAATGCACTTTATCAATCCTCTGTGTCCTCTGAAAGTTGTTTCAATGGAAATGCACAATGTCACAAATTTGAGTGCTTACTAAAAAGATGCAGAATTGAAGAGATCGTATAGTTCTCATTTATTTATCTAATATTCTCTGTGCTTTCTTGTTATAAAAAAAAATTGTAAAAGAAAAACAAATACAGATAACATATTTGTAGACTGGCTGTTAGCAGCCAGTATTACTTACCCCATTTACTTGTGTTTGACGCTGCTGTTGTGCAAACGACAACACTTGGTAGAATTCTTGTAAGAGCACTGACCCACTATGCTAAGTTGCCGACTGACAACAAGTGAGAAGTCACAGATGTTTCTGAATCACTGGAAAAGGGGTGAAAGGATCCACACTTATCTTATGCAGAGGTAGTTTGGATAAAAGCATCCATTAAATGTTTTATGTTGAGACTGAAAGTGGAGAAGCTCAATTAGTCAGTTTGAGAGAAAAAAAAAGAAGAAGCTTCTTGTATTTCTCATCTGCTTGTGTATATGCAGAGAATGAAGTTGTCTTAGAGCACATTTCACTAATGTGGCCAGTCTTTCGTTTTATTAGTAAAACATAAAGCTACTTAATGACTCCGTAGGGGTTAGGTTTTCTACTCTGGTGTAATAAAGTCCAGGGATTGTTGCAATATAAGTGACTTTAGATGAAGTGGCATAAAATACTTCAAATAAAGACACTTTTCATAAAGATAAAGATTTTTATGGCTCATGTTGCACGTCACGTGGCTCAGCGGCACCAGCCAAACAGCCATGCAGGTAGGCTCCATGTGCAAGATAAGGGCTTTTTTTTTACACTCTTTATTCAAGAAAAACACAAGTGCCCTGAAGGGAAGAAATTCCTTATTTTTTGTATTATTTTATTGTATTGTTCCACTTGAAAAACAGAATAAGTTTGAAACGATTTATAGTATATATTTGTTGTGCTGCTAATTTTATTGTATTGTGGTTTGTCAGCCCTCTACCTCAGAAGATTTTGTTTTAACTTGTGTTGAGTGATATTTTTTACTCTGTTTAAGAAAAAACAGAATAGCACTGAAAGAAGAAAATTAATTTTCTAAGAACAGTTCTATTTGAAAAAAGAAAGAAAGAACTAGAAAAGATGTCTAGTGTGTTTTGTTATTTTTCCAATATTTCTAAAAAAAAGTATTCAGCTGTCACGTACAATGTTTGGCAAAATTTATACTAGGTCTTTTGGATCCTTTGGATCGATGAAGCTTAAATATGAAAAAGTATTGGTATCGATATCGGCGATACTGGCCTTGTATTTACTTGGTATCGGATTGATACCAAAATTCCCAGTATCACCCACTTCTACTAAAGAACCACTGACCATTGTTGGCTCCTGTTGCTCCAGTCAGTCTTTCTAAACACATCACAGTCACTCAGGGAATTGGGGCTAGCATTTTCCTTTGCTTTTATCATGTCAAACTATACTCTTGATGTGTATTAAATCCAGCATTCAGTAGTCTTTACTTTGTAAACACGTATTTACAAAACTTCATTTGGATCTTCATATCCAGGCTCTTCACACAGAAGTCCCCATTTGCAGCCCCAACAGATTTATTCCTAGAGTAATAAAAACTCTTAGGTCTATTTGTCATTTTTGCTAAATCAACTGTCACAACCTCGGGGTGACTATTGAGTCCATTTTTATTTTGTTGTGCTCATTTTAAATCTCTGTTTCTTATCACTTTAAAAGCTCTATGTTGTCACACTACGAATTGGAGGTTATTACCCAGACCTGTCATCACGCTTGGATTACTGTAATTCCCCATTCACTTGTCTCAACGAAACCTCCTTGGAACATCTCTAGGTTGTTCAGAATGCCATTGCAAGGCTTCTCACTTCTAAATGCTGACATGTCACCATTGCTGGCTCCCCTTTAAATTCAGCATCCAATTAAAGATTCTGGTTTTAACTTTTAGACCCCTGAATGGAAAAGCACCATCGTACTGTAGGTCCGAATTCATGCATGTCCAGATGGACCCAGAAATCATAGTCTGAGAAATAAAGGTGGCAGACTTTTTACAACGATGGCCCTCACACTCTGAAACTCACCAGACTTACCTTACACTAAAAACCCCTAACCAGTCATAGAATAAATGAATAATAATAATAATAATAAAAAGCTATTTGTGTTATCAATAAATCTAATGATCTCTCCATGTTGAAGTATTTATTAGTAAGGCAGCATGGTGGTTAGCACTGCTACCTCACAGCCAGAAGATCCCAAGTTCAAATCCACATTGGCCCGGGTTTCTCCGGGTGCTCTGGAGTGGGGTTAAGTTAATTGGTGATTCTAAATTGTCCATAGGTAAATGTTTCTGTGTTAGCCCTGCAACAGGCTGCAACTTGTACAGACTCTATCTTGCCTCTTTCTCAGTGACAGCTGGGACAGGCTCCAGCCCCCCTGTACCTCTGAAAAGGATTAATGTCTGCTAGTAATATAATTTGGCCCTGTGATAAACTTGACCTGTTCAGCCTGTATCTTATCTCTTGCCATATGACATCAGGCATAATTCTCAGCCCTCAATATGGCACTAAGTCTGAGAAACGGTTATGAAAATGAACAGACATGAAAGAGCTGCCTCTCAAAAAATCCTTGAAACAAAACCATGAAAGTGGTTTGCTTAATCAACAATAAACAAAATAAATCTCGAGGCCACTGTCTGTTCTGGGATGCAGAACAGGAAGAGTGACTGTTCTGCATCCCAGGAAGTGCACAATGCAAACACACACACACACACACTGCAAACAGTGAACACTGAAATCAATGCTCGCAGCAGGATCTGAATGGATTGCACTAACCCAACTAAAACCATTATCTTGTAATGGGGAAAACCAATATGGACTGGTGTAGCACTTCCATAGCTTCCTCAGAGTGGGGCATTAACACACACAGTGAATACTGATTGTCAGCTGGCTAACTCTATTAGCAATGTGGAACCATGCTGCTTATGGAAATAGGACTGACTGCATGATCATAGGGAGGGACTTATCATACTAGCATGAGCTTTACAATAGAAGTCATTTGAAGCCAAAGTGTGCAAGGTGAGAGCCTAAAGTGAAATAAAGTGTGTCTGTGTACTAGTATTACTTATGTTGTGGGGACATGAAACGATTTATTAAGTCATATTAGGATTACATGACTGTTGTCCTCAAAGTATAAATCATTACACTATAAAGTGAAGAGATGGTTTAGGCTAAGTTTAAGTTTGGATTGCCTGGGTTAGTTAGTGATAATTCAGCACTGGTTTGTTTGACAGGCTGGAGTCCAGATTTTCACACTCTTCAGTCAGGCCACAGTATAAAAGGACCAACTCGTGCTCCCAATATCCACCAGAGTGTCAACCTTCCCATGAGCTTACCTGGCTGGCTGGAAGTGGGTCATTCGTCTCCTGAGCCTGTTTCCATTGAGCCGGTCAGCTTTCACTGAAAGCCTACTTTGAAACACACCTCACCCTCCACCTGCCTGCTCAACTTCCGTCAATCTCATCTTCTCCCGGAAACAAACCAGTGGATAGACTCCCCATCTGAGATCTAGTAAAGATGTCTGCTTTGGTTTCTTTGTGTTGGAGCAGAAACATGTCCTGTGAATGAATTGGTATCGACTCTCCTGGACTAACCATTATCTCCTCTCTCCGAGAAGACCTTCCAACACATTCCTCACAGCCCTCCTGGGTCCCCTCAGCATCCTCCCTCAGTCTCCAGCAACCACTGTGAATATGTGACCTTCTGCATATTTATAGCACCTAAAACACCATTAATTCATGGTTACGCGTGGCTAGAGAAACACAACCCCCATATCAACTGGTCAGAGAAGTGTATTGAGAGTTGGATACTCTTCTATTACATTGTTTTTAACCATCCATTCCTCCAGCTAGTCAGTATGCCGAACCACCGTCTCCTTACTCACTTCACCTCACCTCACCTCTGTTCCCATCAGGCATTTAGCAAAGCTAAACCACCCTCTCTACCCCTGCATCAGCCCTATGATTGTTCAATAGACCTTCTCCCCTGTACTCCATTCCCCACTAGCAGACAATACAGCCACTTTTGGCCTGAGAGGCAATCAGTGGGAAAATATATCAGGGAGTCCTTAGAATAGTAGAATAATTAGACCATCTTCTTTTCCTGTGAGTGCAGGTTTTTTTCTTCATTGCCAAAAAAGACAAAACTCTAAGACGATGTACTGATTATCAGGCCTAACAATAAATATCCTCTCCTCATCAGATCTGCTTTTCATCCCCTTCAGGAGGTAACAATATTCATGGAACTAGACTTTCACAATGCTTACCACTGGATCGGAATCTTTAATGGATATAAGTGGAAGACAACTTTAAATACTCCTCTAGGACAATTTGAATACCTTTTGAGGCCCTTTGGGCTCACTAACAACCCTGCAGTATCCCAGGCTCTGTGAACGATGGCCTGAGGGGTTTCTTTAAGCTTTTTGTTGTTTTTTTCTGTGTCCATGTCACCAGTGTGAGTTCCATGTACATTTAGTAACATTCTTGGGTTATATGTTTGAGGGTGGCCAGGTGAACACTTACCCTGAGAAGATCAAGCCAGTCACTCAACCACACAGAAACAGCTACAGCACTTTTTTTTTTTAATTTGTGTTTAATCAAGAATTAGTTACTCACAAAACCTGAGTAGGTCCTTCTTGTTTGAGCCACAGAGGCTAACACAGACGTTGAGCTGTTGAAAGAGAGGTTCACCAGTCCTGATCAAGTCCAATCCAGACCTTCAGTGTGTCGCAGAAGACACTTCTGGCTCTGGGGTGGGTACAGTGATTCCTCAGCATTTTGGCCATGAAGGTATAGTTGTGCATGCCAAAGTGCACCAGTATGCACAAAGTTTGACTTTATGTGCATGTAGGTGTGATGCTGTGTGCAAGTCTACCATCTAAGAATATGCAGTTTGTTAGTTATTGGGCTATCGCTTGGTAATTGGCATACAGGATCCTGCTATGACAATGAGAGCCAATTTTCTGTGTGGAACTGAGCTTTCTTTTAGTGTGTTGGTGTCTTACAGGGAAATCTGAAAGCATCTGAGCAAACACACTATCACATTATTTCTTTCTCTGCCTCTGACATCAACAAGTTTGCACACGTTTTTCACAAATTACAGAGAGCAAGGTCAGGTAGTGCAAGAAATATATATTTCCCTACATGCCCCCCCCCACCATCAAAACCTTTCAGAAAAAGCAGCCATTTGTAATCACTGGGGTGTAATAACAGATGATGTTTTAGTGGGGTTTTAGTTTGATTAGATTTCAGGTACATGATTTAAAAGTGCCAAAAGATCAAATGGCCCCTTTAGGCAGTTCTAGTGATTTAGTACAATTTTAAATTACGTATAGAACTGCAAATGTTTGTTTTGCAAATGATTGTATTTGGTTTTTAATTCCAGTTCACGCTGCTTCCCCAGAGCTTTAGAGTTTCTCTTGAGAAAGTGTCCAAGACACTGAAGAACAGTTTGATGTGCCGTTCATGCAGTTAAAGCTCACACTCTGCAAGAAATCTGTATCGGAATCTATTCGGATAATAAATTTGAAATATGAAGCCAGCTGAAATCGTTACAAGCTTAGTGTCTCCCAAAATGACCTGTAACTAACATTTGGAAATCAGACCAATCAGACAAACATAACGTGCTTTCTTTAGGGTTTGTGCATTTTGTTTGCAGCTTCACAATTTTCACTTCACAGTTAGAAATAGAATGAAGTGACATGTAGCACTTTGCCCCATGGTTGGAATGTTTTATTCCTGCGACAGAGAGCAGATGTTCACGGAAGTGCACTGAATGCTCTTTAAAGGAAAAGGGAACAATGAGCCGTGCCCTGATGGGAATATGGATCTGATCAAACAAGGCTCTAAGTACACCAGACATTTGGTGTACATTCAGAAGTTAACCTCAACATGTACTTTAATATTAAGAATGATAGCTGGACCTTACACTGTCACATTTCAACTTTGGAAATTAATCTTTGTCAACAGCCAGTTCCTTTGAAAGTAAGGTCTTTTCAGAATTTATCACAGCCAGCAAATTTCTCTACAATCTAGGCTTAAGACAATTTGTTTTATAACTTTCAGGTATGTATTCAGCATGTGTATTGTATTATTATTTTTTATATTGTAAAACTCACCTTTTTTATTTCAAAAATCACTCTCCTTCATGAAACGCCACCTTATTATGGTGGAGGAGTTTGTGTGTCTAGGAACTATTCTAGTGATTCTAGGAGCTAGGTTGTCCGGGGCTGGTTCCCCTTGTAGGGTCTCCCATGGCAAATTGGGCCTGGGTGAGGGTCCAGACGAAGAGCGATTCAGAAGACGTGTATGTGCCAACAAGGGAACTGTTTACCCTGGGATACCCTACTGAGGACATACACAAAATCTTTCTTTTACCCTTAAGGTATTAGCACAGGTATACCGCGACTTAAAAGATAAAATAAAAAAGGTCCAAAGAGCACCTCAAAACCTTGTGGTCATAGATAGAAATCAAGGCTACAGTGCTACAAGCCTGATTGCTCATTTTTTGACCTGTTGAAAATCAGCCTTTGGCTGTTTGGCTGAGGTCAGCATATTATCAGCATTAACATCACTTTGAGTCCTGGGTTCTTCGGTGCTAGCTTTGTCTTTGTAAATGCTTGCAAAGACGTAATGTCGTGAATGAGCAGCTTTATGGTCTTTGCCCCATGCTTTGGTGCTCCTGGCCTGATGATAATTCTGACTTTTAAGGCAGTTTCATCAATGTCTTCAGTAATCAGAAACTTAGGCTCAAGACTGACTAAAATTACATCCATATAAGCCTTAAACTATTATTTTTTTCATTAGCATGTCAACTAAGATGGAACATACTTACTACACATACTATATTCTTATTCACACTGATACCTGCAAAGAGAAGACAGAAAACACTATTAATAATTTTTAAAAATGCAGACCTAAGCACAGTTTCAAATTGAATATATTTTTTAATTTACTTTTCATTTCTTACTAATCTGCAGCAGCGATGTTATTAATGCTCTCACCTTCAAAGACGCAGCAGAGCTCACACATGGGGTCAGGCAGAGTTGGCTGATAAACATATAAATATTTATTTATTCATAGTTATTTCAGTGTGTAAAAAAACACTGAATATTGCAGTTTAAATTTATACTGACAACGAGCAGTGTCATGACACTTGTCATTTTTTATACAATACTTTATATATTTACCAAGTGAATTTCTTAGTATGCTGTTTTAGCTTCTTTCATTTGATCGATGCTGACAGACAGAGGGTCAGCATCAGCAAACAAAGTGACAAAGAAATGACAGCTGGGTAAGTTGTGGAAGATAACATGGAGTCCTTCGGGAAACTTCTAAGGGTGAAGGTCAAATAGGCGTTATTTCTGGGGTGCCAACTGTCCTAATGCATAAATACTGATGAACCGAGGAACACTGCGCACCTTCTTTAATCACAAACTAAAATTATTTCGTGTAAAGGGGAGTGCAGCTGAAAATGAACAGTATTTGTTTATCCAAAACACCAAAGCAGAGAGACGTTAGCTGAAAGAGAGCACAGAGCTGACAGCTGAACCTGTTGTAGAAGGCAGTGTGGGAGGTAGTGATGTTTTCGCCTGTCTCTCGGTGAGTCAACTCTAACCCCACATGACTCCAGTGCAAACCGTGTTCCTTCAACAACCACAGAAATCTGTTTATCTACCTCGAGGCACCCTGGCTTCTCACCGGGCTCAGACACGCACTCTAGAAGTAATAGGTTGAAACTTAGCTCATGACCTTGCTTGTCATCCCCTGCTCTCCTTTGCTGTCACTCTCAACTACAGTACAGTACAAACAGAAATTCCCATATGATAGCCAGAGTCCAGCTGAGAGCGAGTTAGTTGGAAGCAAGGTGAGAAAATATTGGCACCTAAGTCACATTTACTTTATCTCTGTCTTTTAGTTTCATATACTCTAAGCCTTGGGATGAGAGTAGAGCTCTGATGGTAGAGACTTCAGTCATCCTCTGATCAAACAGGATGCATTTTTTTCTCCTACTCAAGTTGTTATTGTCGCTCTACGCAAGAAAAACAGAAGCTCAGTGGGTGCAAGGTTTATCACATCATTCTTGTTATGTAACTAAAGCGTTTTGAACAACTTGCCAACTACAAGCATTACAAATAGGCTAAATACAAGGACGCTATCTTACCCATGACCAGTACGAAAAATCTTTTCTACCCATAAGATTGTGACAGGTTACAGGTACAGTATTAAGGTGGTTTGTGCCAAATACTGCTGTTTTGTCAAAGCCTCTGACAAATCTGAAATATAATAAAGTGTCTTGAACATCACTGCCTTAATGCATCAGCTACAACAAACGTGTCATGATGAGGTAAGAGTGCTGGAAGGTTTTGCAGCTATATTAAGGGTTGGTGGTACAGTATGTGTCAAAGTAACATCCTGGACGCAGGACTCAAAGCTTACTGCCGTCATCTAATCCCCACCTAAATGACAAGCATGCCTCAGTCCCCATGATGCAAAAAAACAAACAAAAAAACATGATTCCTCAAAACAAGCCAAGTTTTTTTTCCCCCTGAACCATCCAGTTTCGATACTCAAGTGGCAAGCTGTGATGCACTTTGTGTTCTCATTAGACTGGACTCGCTGCTGTGAAGATGCTTTTAGAGTCATCACAATTTGGCCCTCTTCACTGTTGCTTATCAACACAGTATCTAATACACTCCTTGATAGACAGCACTGCAATGAGAAAATCAATATTGTTTACTTTACTTCTCAGTGGTGTGATTGTTGTATCAGAGCACTGCATACATTAGAGTTAACTGAAAAATGAGTCATGTCCTACCTATAATTTGACCTGAGCCAAATGTGTTGCACAAATCAACAATTTAATACTAATTTACATATTAGAAGCACAGAACAAATATGTCAGTGTAGCCTCCAAGTTCAGAATAAAATACTGCTATATGTAAGTAATATAAAAAACAAACAAACAAAAGAACACATGGTTATGGTTTAGCAAAGCATGTAGTAATATAATTACAGAGAAAACCCAACAGTCAGAATGACTTAGAGCAAGAACGTGGCAACAGTGGGAAGGAAAAACTCCCTTCTGCTGCCACCAGTTTGGGGTGAGAGGAGTGAGACAGGACAAAAACATGTTGTGGAAGAGAGCCAGATATTAATAGTAACTAATGGTTAAATGCAGAGTAGTGTACATCTACAGTGACTGGGACATGGAAGGAGCCTGAGCTTGTGCAAGATGTTGAAAGATAGCAGGTAGATGTAGTCTGGTTCACCTCAACACAAGGCCTGGGCTCTGGAACCTGAAATAATGCTGGACTCTGTTCCAGTCTGGAGTTGCCCTCAATGAGAAATGGTAGGCTTCTGTGGGAGTCCTTGTATCCCCTTGGCTTGCTGCATGCATGTTGGTGTTTTTACCAGTGGATGAGAGGGTTGTTTCCCTGCACGTTCTATGGGGCAGGTCCTGACTGTCATTTGTGCTTACAGTATGTGCCAAACAACAGTTCAGAGTACCCAGGCCAGGGGAAAGGGTCTTCTTGAAGTCAAAATGTTCAAGGGTACTCTGTCTGGTGACTCTGTTGTCCTACTGGGAGATTTCAGAAGAACTCAAATGGGTGGAACAGCCTTCCTGATCTGAACCTGAGTGTTCTGTTGTTGGACTTATGTGCAATCCAGTTTGTCCATAACAAAAGCCATGTTCGAACATATAGCCCCAAAACACCCTGGGTCACAGATTGATGATTAATTATGTAATCATATCATTAGATCTATGGCCATATGTTCTGAACACTTAGGTGAAGAGAGGAGCTGAGCTGTCAGGTGAATTACCACCTGGATGCTGGACAGACTTGGCACACCTATAGCTAGGGTGCACTGGGAACACCTGTCAGAGGCCACAGTCTGCGAGATCTTCAACTCACATCTTTGGCAGAACGTTGACAGCGTTCCAAAGAGGCTGAGGACATTGAGTCCAAATGGACTATGTTCCACACCTCCATTATTGAGGCTGCCACATGTAGCTGTGGCTGCAAGGTAGTTGGTGCCTGTCATGATGGTAATTCCTGAACCAGATGGTGGACACCAGAGGTAAAGGATGCCATCCAATTGAGGAAGGAGTCATATCTGGCTTGTTTAGCTTGTGGACGGGTATTGGCAGGTCAAGCAGAACATTGCACGGGCAGTGGCTGTAGCAAAAACTTGGGTGTGGGAGAAGTTTGATGAGGCCATGAAAAAAGACTTTTGAACTATCTTGAAGTGATTCTGACAAGCTGTCACGATTGAGGGAAGAGGTGAGCGGGAGGTTGACAGATTGCATTGCAAGTGAAGCTACTGATTTCTCAGTCAATCTACATCCCTGACCTCACCTATGGTCATGAGCTTTGGGTAGAGATGAAAAGAATGGCACTGCAGATAGAAGCAGCAGAAAGCAGCTTCCTCTGAATGGTGGCTTGCCTGTCCTTTAGATATAGGGCAAGGAGTGCAGTCATTTAAGAGGAGCCACTACTGGACGTTGAATGGAACAGTAGAGGTGGCTTGGGCATCTGAATAGGATGCCTCCTGGGTGCCTCTTGGGTGAGGTGTTTTGGGCATGTCCTACCAGCAGGAGGCCCCAGGGTAGCTCCAGGACACACTGGCTGGCCTGGAAAAGCTACTTGGCCCTGTATAAGGGGAAGAAAATGGATGGACAGATAGATATTTGGGTTTTTGTTTTGCTGCAGTAATAATAATTATTATAGCATATAAGACGATAAATATTTCAAAATTATGTGAAAAAAAGCAGAATGCAATCAATGAAAGCAATTAAATAAAAAAGTTATTTATCAATTTGAAGAAAATTCTATTTTTACATATTAAAATCTAAATGTAAACCTCAAAAAGTGATTTCAGAAAAGAGGAAGCACACCACTTCCTGTGAACGTGAGGAAATCCAGTGCAAATAAAGATGGTTTCAATTATGCAGTGAAAATGTTTAATTATCTCTGAACAAATAAAAACATTAGAAAAAAGTCACTGAGCTTGTCAGTAGAAACTGTATAAATACAACAAAATGACCAAATTAAAGTGTTCACCAGATTTCCTTCATTCTTCTAATTAACATGAATTGATCCTCCTCTCAGTCGAGGGTGTGAGGATAGAGGCTGTTCACTGAACAGTTTTTGGAGAAAATAAAGCATGTATGTCTTCAGTAATCAGAAACTTAGGCTCAAGACCGACCTTTAACGTATAAAGCTAATCAGTTCATCTTTGAGGCAGAATGAAGAAATTCCCTAGATTTCAGGAGATATTGATATCTGACTGACTGACTGACTGACTGACTGACTGGGCCAAAAACCTGAGCGGGAGAGAAGATGAGGAAATATTAAGATGTAGTAGAAGAAGGGGCCTTATTCAAAGAGGATGAAAAAGGAAAAAATAAAACAGTCTCAGATCAAATACAGAAGAGGGAAAGATGAATGAGGCATTTCAGGGGCCACAGTTGTTTTTCAGTTGTGTGACAAACAGTGACGAATGATGGATGAAATTAAAAGAGAGATGAGTGAAGCGGGGAGAACTTTCCCTGAAGGCTTCACATGAAGAAGTGTTGTCTTGATTATTTTCCAACACCGAACACCCTCTGCGGTGAGTTAGTGCTGTGTATATTTACAGTATGTGTTGGTCTTTGTATCATGGTGCAGCTATTACAATATAATGACATTGTAGATGAAACCTTTCTTCCTTCCTCATGTACGGTAAGCAGTTTGTGCCTTCTGCACTTCTTGGTAAATTTCTGCGTGTGTCCTCTCTCCGCCTGTCCATGGGGCCTATTACTCAGGCAGGGTGTTAATTATTCTGCTAATGCTTAAAGTGCAACTCCCTTTGAAGACGGTCTCTTCATCAAAATACCACTTTAATCAACGGTGTCCCCACTCGTTTACAACTCTCCTAGCGGCTAATTAACCAAAATTCAAATAGCGACAGCTGGGACACACATATATGGGTTCCCACGGAGGAATTCGTGGCATGGTGACAGTGCACACTGACAATGCGCAGGGAAAGTGGACAGATCAAAGTGGAATGACTGTCAGAGGATCTCAAAATATAAACAGATTTATCTAATCATCTAATAATTGCATTTAACTTGATGGACCAACTGTGATGAAATAACTGCAAGACAACTAGTACAGAAATTCATTTTGAGTGTGTGTGTGTGTTAAGTTTATTTCATGGTGTCTGGGTAAAATGCTGCTGTTAGGCTATTTAAGTTGGATGTACCATATTTTTCGGACTATACGTTGCTCCCGAGTATAGGACGCAGCACCCAAAAAATGCATAATAATTAATAAAAAACATATATTAGACGCACAAGACTATAAGTCGCAGTTTTTGGGGAAATAATTTGATAAAATCCGAGACCAAGAACAGACGATTCATCTTGAAAGGAAATTTAAAATAATGAATTAGAGAACAACAGGGCGAACAGGCTAACGTAACACATTCAGTTACGTGACGCATAAACAACGAACTGAGCTCGTGCTGGTATGTCCAGGTAACAGTTATTCAGATAACTGTAGTATAAAGAATATGCTAATAAAGGTTATCAAACCATGAAGCTAACTCACTGAATTCTTCATCCTCTGGAGGTAGACGAGACGCCG
>VOQJ01003036.1:5667-20555 GCA_015052665.1 Apistogramma diplotaenia
CGTGGGGGTGGGGGGGGGGTGTTCGGGGTGGGGGGGGGGGGGGGGGGGGGTGCAAGCTTTCAGGCCAGGCAGGCCGATTAGAAGCCTCTGAGTTTACCCTGATGTGTATACAGTCAGTTCCAAACTCAATCAGGAACCACGCGTCAGAGTTGTTAAAATGGGGACTGCCAAATATTCCCACCGATGAGCTGCCGGGCCTTTTTCCTCTGCAACTCTTTGTGACTTTGTGTGGAGGACAAAAATATTCAAACCTTAATGTTTAGAAATAATGTTGACTGAACTGAAAAAGTTGAATCCATGCACGTGTGTATTCCTACTCTGTCCCAGTCCTCGAGGGCCGGTGTCCTGCAGCTTTTGGATGCAATCCTGCTTAAACACACCTGAGTCAAATAATTAAGTCATTAGGAGGACTGTGGAGAACTTAACTGCATACTGAGGAGGTGATTCAGCCATTTGATTCAGGTGTGTTGCAGCAGGGTTGCATCCATAAGCTGCAGGACACCGGCCCTTGAGGACTGGGATTGAGTGTCCCACTATTCCTAAATGTGCCAAACAGCCTCATTTTATGTCAACTCTAGAGTTCTCCTTTTTCTCCCTTTACACTGCTTTTAAATATGTTGCATCATTGTGACTTTTGATGTCAGTGAATATCATAAATTCTTCTCTTATGCAAAGAAGTGATGTAAGAGCTGATGATGCTCATGCCTTGCATCCTTGGCCTGTCCTGTTCAGATATCACAGACTGCAGCAAATGAATAGTACAGTATTCTGCTTGTGTCTTGAAAACATGTCAGACTCAATGTCAAGGTCTCCCTCCTCGCAAACTCTTAACCGTCACTCACATTTAAGCCTTAAGGTTTGAAAGACTCACAGGACATATGATACAGTCGTCCCACTGAACTGAATCTGACATGTAATGCCAGGTCAGTTAGTTCAACAAATGCTCTCCCACTTGGCCTGGACCAAAAAGTGGCACCCCAGACCCAAAGGGAGGGGAAGCGGGGCGGGGGCAGGGGAGGGGTGCCTTGTCGGCTGTGTCGGCTTCGCTTTACTTTTGACTTCACAGTGCATGTGCTTCCAATTACAGACAAAGGAGAGGCGGTCTTGTGCAGCATGTGGTTCCATTTAGAGCAGGTGAAACAATGTAGGAAAATAGATCCGTCATCCGTCGCATTCCAGAGGCCAGTGAGAATCAGCGCCAAATCATAGCAAAGCTAATCCTGAGAGGAGCGGCTGGGGTAAGGGCAGTTAAGGGTCTTGGAGCCAACCTCAACAAGGACATGTTCACATTGGTCAAAAGGTCCTGGAATTCAAAGAAGTATGTGAACTTGAGAGAAGGATCCCCTTTCATGTTAATTTGGACCTATTGGTTCTGGCAGTCTCCTGATCCATGCTAGTAATACGGGTCGATGGATGACACTGGGAGTCAGGCCAGTACTTTGGTCATGAGTGAAATGTCTGAAGGGCTCCTGAAAAATCTGACAGACAATCATGTTCCTCTTACAATGAACTGTAATAACGTGGCAATTCTGGCTTCTCATTTAGGCTAAGACTAAGGAGAGCTTAGAGTTCATATTCTTCTAAGTCTTGTTTACAATTTGTTCTAAATATTGCATGCATCTTTAATGCCCTGTCAATCAGATTGCACAGAATTAATCATTCACACCTCAATTTACACATCATCAGACAGTTTCAAGGTGGTGTCTTCAGATGAACTGATTCGTCTGATTAACACAATAAACAAATGCTTGCAAAAGACACTGAATTGCTTGTAATATTTGTAATATTTTAAAGAGTACAAGAGTCTGAAGCCAGACAAGGCTGTAGAGCAGGGTTGTGTAGGAGAGAAGGCATGTTACTGGCTGCCCTAGTATGCAAGAGAAGGTCAGCAGCTGATTTTATCAGACCCTTCCCTCCTTCTGCCCTTCACGTGAGCTCTCTGTTGGGGCCTGGAAGGTTTTCCTCTTTTCAGCATGTGGTTATAGTCAGTTCATGCAACCACTCTACTCTATTGGAAAGAATGTAGGTTAATATAGCAAGTGGGATCTGGACATCTCGCTCTCATTTGCCTTTTATAGCCCATAGGAGTAAACGCATAGCGTGTGCTCCAAGCTGTAAATCAGTGGATGTTTGGCATCCCACTACTTTAGAGGAGGGGGGATGTAGGGCTCAGTTAGGCCATGGACCAGCAGCACCCAGTAAAGCTCTCACATGCAGAATAAAAAAGAAGCAAGATGAAAGAAAAGGAGACATATTTTTAGCTTGGGTAAAAGCCCAGTGAGTGTCAACTGGACTCTGAGTTAACAAGGGCGTATTTGGATGATTACTTCACAGCTCACACACTTACAAAGGGATACCTTTTTCTACATGCTTCCGCCAGTACCTATATAATGGGAAAAAATAAAGAAAAAAAGGTATAGATTCCAGGGTCGCGTTCGAAAAGCCTTTCCAAAACTAATCCAGTCACACATTTATGTGGCAGCTGATTCTCCATCATATGCACACTCACCTCCATCCATCTCCTGCTGTTAGATTATATACAGCACCCCAGATTTTCTTGTGTTAAAAACCTAAATTAAACCTGACATACATTTTTTTTAACTCTGTATTCTAGACTAGTGAGCAGATTTTTTCCCAATTCCGCAAATCTGGTATTTTAGTTTACTTCTCTTTCAATATTTCTAGTGGTTTTTTTTAAGTGTGTAACAGATTGTTCACTGAAACATGTTTTTATAAGGTCACAAATTGCTGTGCAGGTTGATTGCTGATTGCAGTTAATATCAGGAAACAGAAGATTTCAGTCCATTAGGTCGATCCCCCCAGGATTGATTATACCATCTCTCATTCCGCATCCCACAGCCTATTCCTGACTGCCACAGCTCTCTTGCTTTCTCTCTCTCCCTCTCCTCTTGACTTCTGCTATAAAAAAATTATCTTATAATATGTCTGATTAAAGGTTACACTGTTCACAAAGACATATGTTGTCTAACGTACTGTACACATTAGTTTGGGTTTAATGTTCCAAGTTGAGATTAATGCAGCCAACATCAAGAAACAATGTTTGATAGAACTTGTGTGTGTTAGATTAAAATAACATATGATTTACAAGCATTTATAAGTTTCTGTTTTGTACACATTCAAGGTTCAGTGGGTAATGTTTTTAGTTTATTTAATAGAAAACATAATGCTGTATTCATACATTGATTAGTGTGCAATTACGCCTTCCAATAAACTGATGCATTGTCATACACTTAGAATTAATCAAGTAGAAATCCATAGGAGTGAGCAGTGGTTTGTGGAAGGCAGTCTTGCTTTGCCATCTTGAATACAGTGGGCGAAATGGACATTGCCATTCCACCAAATTGCATTTTATGTATGTGGCTAGAGACTGGTCACATACACTTTATACTGTAAGTTCACAAATAGTTCTTTCAAACTACTTGTTCATGTCATTGTTTCATCATCATTTTCTTTCTCATGCTTCATCACTGTTCTCTTTCCATCATTTCTACCTGAAGCCCTTCCTCCTTGCCTCAAGCCTCATCTCCTTAACTGAAGTCAGGACTCTAACAAATGAAAACATGCATATAAAAATACTTATTTATTCATAATATTGTTGCACTTGCTTACTGTCAGCAGATTAGACATGCAACTGTCCAGTCTCCGGACAGCTAACAATGTATAGGCTAAACAGCAACAACAACAGCTGGCTATAGGCTAACATTATGCCAGCTAATGTTAGGCTGGAGTGTCCTAAAAATCACACTTTCCCAGTTTGATTATATTCTCCAAGTCCAACAATGTTAGCTCCACCTTAAAGAGAGTTTCTGTAATGACAGCTAATAAAGGCTAACAGCAGCAGTGCTTACTGACAGAAAAATTCAAGATTCCCTGAACAACTCACCTCAGCATTGCTGTAATCAGATAGATAAGCTTCACTGACTAATCAATTTATATTCCACTCCTGTCACAAAGTTTTACCGCTAGACTAAATAAACAGGGACTCCAGCAGAATGACAGCCTAAACTCCTTGCAGATGAACGGCAGTCGGAATTGTTTGTTCTACAGTGGCCACCGTAGCTAGGATTATACACTAAAATTGGTAGGGGTAAGAACCAAATTCAGCTCAGTGCAGTCGACAATCTAATGAGATCTAGCAGTGATATTTTACACACTGTAACTTTAAGTATCTGAACTCTTTGTCCATCGAGTACAGGCATCTGGAGGTGTGGTGTTTTTGTGCCATAAAGTTATGCAAATAACAGTTCACTTCTTTACTGGTCAGTAGGATAAGGCATTTGTGGGTTAAACAATGTTGAGTATGTGGGGTGAGCCCATAAAAACTTGCCAAATATTCTTTGCCAATGCCAAACAGTTTATTCTGCTATCAACTCTTGATTTGAGCTTCTAGTGTCCCATGTGCTGACAGTCAGCACTGGAGGCAATCTCAATGCAGAGAGATATTGAGATAAGATTTTGCAACCAGTGCCAATCCCATCACCACTGTCTAGAACCAAACTCAATCCTCCAAGGTGAAAACGCTTGCCCCCACAGAGCAGAGTTTATCAGAGACTACGTCCAGAATTTGGCAGCACAGCATGGCATAGTGGTTAGCACCACTGCCTCACAGAGAACAACATCTAGAAGATCTGGGTTCGATTCCACCTTGGCCCAGGCCTCTCTCTCTCTGTGGAGTTTGCATGTTCTCCCTATTCCTGTGTGGGTTTCCTCCCACAGTCCAAAGATATGCACTTACTGGGGTTAGGTTAATTGGTCACTCTAAATTGCCCATATGTGTGAATGTGAGTGGTTGTTTGTCTTTCCGTGTTAGCCCTGCGACAGGCTGGTGACCTATACAGGGTGTACCCTGCCTCTCAACCTATGTCAGCTGGGATAGGCTCCAGCGACCCAGAACGGGATGGATTCCTTCAGAGTTTGGCAGTGGAGAGGATAGAATGGCCCCATTGAACACTTGGTGCTGTTCATGCCAGAGTGACCAGCACAACCACACTGGCTGACTTGTGGCTAAAGAATGGGATGCCATCCCTCAGCAGATTGTGACTAAGCTGGTGACCAGCATGAGGAGGAGGTGCTAGGCTGTTGTGACTGTGTATGGTTCTTCCACATGCTACTGACGCCTCTGTTTGTTAAATGAATAAATAGTTAAATTGCCAATATCCTTGTTTCTTCAGACTCCAATCATCCAATCCAGTAAACAACATCAAACAAGAGTCAAAAGCAGAATAAGTTGTTTGGCATTGGCAGAGAAGATTTGGCACATTTTTCATTGGAGCAACCCACATACTCAGCTCTGCTGTTTGACCCACAAATGCATTTTCCTTACAAATGTGGCTCCATTTCAGGGGAAATGAACAGGCTTTCCAACGATATAAGATTTATTGCCAAGAAGCATTGTTGCAACAAAGAAATAATCAACCAAACACAGATTTCCTTACTATTTGTGATATGTTTATATAAAGAAAAAGAGAAAAATCTCACACTTAATATTGTTAGCAAACTGTTAAAACTGTATATGCTACTGTGTTTACATATGCAACATAAAATATGACCAGAAACCACAAAAGAATCTGAAATGCATCTTATTTATGCCTTTTCTCCTCTGAGCACCACATGAAGTCATTCTATGTCAGTTTCTAACATTATGCACACACTCCAGTGGACGGTTCAGCATCTTAGTGTAGCTTGGTGTTCAACCTTCCCTACCCACTGAGCCACAGCCTGATATTCACACACACATGTATTGTACAAAGATCAGATAGCTGTTAGGCCTGCAGGACATTTCCACACAACTTTATGGTGAACAGACACTGTGCAGATGGTCAGCACAGGAAGTCTTCAAAACAAATTGTGTTTAATTGCTGGAATACTGCAGTGTAGCCTCTATTCCCTGATCTCTAACCTTTCCCTCCATGGCCTCAGTTGTCCAAAGACAGGCTGAGAAGGACACTCAAGCCCTTCTAAGAAGGTAATGAAATGCATGCTACAATCTGATAGCAGGTGAACCCGTAATCAGGCAAAAGCTAGCAGCCCGCAGGCACAATTCCCTCTCACCCAACAATTAACCTAACAATAAATCATTGCACAGCTGCGCCATCACATGGGCTCCATCACCCGCTGCAACCCCTCACTCTGAGATAGGGGTCGATGAGAGAGGGGATAGCACCCAGAGGTTGGGGTTACAGATGGAGTGTTTGAAGTTTGAGATGTTATGGTTGGTGTAGAAGGGAAGAGCCCCCCTCGAGAGAGTGTTTAGGTTTTGGGACGAGAGGCTTAAACAGTGTTTTAGATTAGGCTTCTAATCCCTCTAATGAAGGGCAACTTTAGTGCTCCACGCTTGTGTAAATTGTTGTGCTTATAATGCCCATGCAGCGGTGAAAGAACCAGCTTCTTGTCTTTCATCAGCACAGCAGTTACACACACAAGCAGCTGTTAATCAAGTCAAGCTGACGTGTGGAATGGCAGCGTGTGTGTGAACATACACATGCATGTATGCAATTAGCTCGGAGCAGCGTAAAAGTGTGCCTGCACACAAATGTGGTAGTGTGCGTGTGCACTTGTGCTTAATGTGCTCTTTGTTAAAGGAAATGGAGGAGCACTAAATTTGGAAACAGCGTGATTATGCCTTTGTTCTGAGGAGAAAATCATTTTGCTGTTCGCAGCTGAACTACGCTAAGTGTTCACTTCCGATTTCCTGAACAAAGTGTGTGCTAAACTGCTATCACGCCCCACATTTTCTTGTGAAGTATGGAGCAACTAAAGAGCAATATATTTTCCTCAAGAGTTTATACAGAGAACAGAACTAGAAGTTAAAAAAAGGTTGGGTTATTACATAATGAGAAACACAACTGACCAACAATGCCGCTCTGTCTGCTGGGTGTGTAATTATGCAGCAAAGTTTGACAGATGGTGATATGTCGGATTTTGTGTTTATGCCTTTGTTTTGCCGTCCAAAAGTGGCAAATCTTGAATAAATTTGCTTTTTGATGAAAATAATTTTTTTTGCAATGACAGGTTGCTTTTGGGCAACTTGATCAGACACATTTGTGCAGAGGAAAATGGGAATGGGTGGAAAACAGAATACTTTTTCATAGGTTATTGCCAAACACTTTAAAGTGGCCACAAATCTGGAAAGTATTGATAGAGGTCCTTAGTTATGTGAGCACTAAGTCTCATTCTCACATAGTAATAAGACATATTATTGCAACCAGAAGAATCACCCCCTGCTGGCTATTAGCGATAATGAAGGTCAATCCACTTCAGCCTTGATTTCAATTTTCAGACTTGGAGGGTGTGTCTATCTTTTATTTACAGTCTGTGAGGTCTAACTCAGCAACCTGTGTACTGTAACCAGTATTTGATCAATTTTTAAAAATGTATTTTTTTATTGGCCTTTTTGCCGTTATTGGTTAATGTGACAATGAAGCGTAGACAGGAAAGTAGGGAGAAGGAGTGGGGTAATACGTACATACTGCAAAAGGGACTCAAACCCAGGCCACTGACATTCAGCCCTATGGCATACAGTATGGTTGCCTGCTCATGCTGTGAGCTAATCTGGCACTCACAGTACTACCCATCTTTTATATGCCATCTATGGTTATGGTATTATCATTTGTGAAGAATCAGAAAAAATAGCAATGTCTGAGAGAAATGTACCAGGCATGGCACACTATTTTATCCTCCTGAAAAAACAACAACACTCCTACCACAATGTGTGCACTCAGACAGTGGGACAGGGAGATCTTTCTCTCTAATTATGCTATCCCAGGAGCCATAATAATCACCCTTTCCCTCTTACTCAATAAAAATCCTTTAGTGCACAGCTACAGTATATAGCACAATGTTCTCTACCCATTAGCCAAAGAGGGCTGATGCTCACCAATGTTGGCTTGTGCCAAGCCACTCCTGTCCTCCCCACATCCTCTCATCTCACTCCTCCTCCTCTCACCACCCATAGCTTCCCTTGAGCAGAACCCACAGCCTATACAAACAAAACTGCCTGGCAACTGACTTTTCTTTTCTGTGCTGTAGGTCATTAAATTTGCCCCGGTCGTGCTTGATATCGATGTAAAAGGATATAAAGAGGAATTCAAAAGAAATGAACGTTGCTGATAGATGTGGGGTTTTGGCTTTGTTTGGAGACAAAAGCTTGTTTTTTGTCCTGAGCTCTGAGGCGGAGGTGGTGGCTGGAGAATGGAAGGAGATTATGTAAGATCAATGATGCCAGACTGAAGAGCGTGTCAGCTGTGGCACGAAGAGCTGCTGACGACCTGTCAGCAGGGAGGGAAGGGAGGCTTTCCTCAGGAACACATGCATACATTACACAATCGCTGCTTCACTTTTAACACGAGTTGAAAGTTTTCATCATAGAAGTTTTAATTAAGTATGGGTGGTATTACTACCCTCTGCAGTTACTCCTTCAATAGTGGTGGTGAAAGTTAAATAGATTTTTTATCAGTTTTTCATGGAATAATATTGTGATATATATTTTTGATCCTGTGCAAAGAAAAACATACCTTCAATATCCAGGTTTCCGTTTAGTGTGGAGTTTAAGGAGGCCTTAAAGATTACTCCTGGTGTGTGTTCACCATCAGGAGGGTCACAGAGGATTCTCATCCTCTCAAGACTTTTCATGCTGAGTGCTATTAAATAAGCTCTGACAGAGCTCTTAATCAGCTGGTGCATATGAAATGTGTGTGATACTGGAGAGTGAGTGGACTTCAGGGTCAGTTTGTAAGGTACCATGTGTTGTCATCAGTATCTCACAGTGGAATCCCGGCCCCCTTTGAAAAGCACGTTGTTTGTTTCCCTACACGTCTGAAGTCACCATCATGGAAATTTTGAGGAGAAAAATGTGCACCACTAGTTGCTGTGCTGAGTGTAGTGTGGTTTTGAATGCACCATTGACGTTCACATTCTGAACTGAGGACACAGTGTGCCTGCAGCACCATTAAGATACTGTGCTGTGGGAAACACAGACAGAAACAGCTACATGTCCTACATACCTGTAGCCCCCATCAGATTAACAGATCAGCAGCACACTGGTGACCTATTTTAATTTTATCTGTCAAAGTTGCTGATGCACAAAGCTCTCCAACATAAAGCTTTACTTTGGCAGAATGAAGATATAGCCTATTTAGACCTTTGAGTAATATAATCTTAAAGCTACAGGAGCATTGTGATGTTTAATGAGAGATTAGCAGCACGTTATGCTTTATTAGCTACTTTTTAGATCTAATATCTGTTGTCAAAAGCCTCCTACACTTCTCTGTCCTATCATCCTGTTATCAGAGAAAATGACTAACTATACAATGGAATTAGAATATTTCATTTATTTTCTTGCACACAAATTAAAATGAGGCCAAATTTTGGTTCTAAAACTACACCATTACTCTGCTGTTTCCACATTATCAGTAACACACAGTAATGCACTTTTGCATTCTGTACTTTATTTTTAAGTGTTGGTTGACTTTTGATCTGGTTAAAAAAAAGGTCCAGAGGTCAACAGTTTTGCAGACAGGTTAGTAGGTGCTTATGTAACTGCTGTTTAAGTTCACTGCATGTGTGCTGACCTGTGCAACAGCAGATGAAAGATTTGAACAAAGGTGTTAAAATGTCTAGACAGACAGACGGAGAATGAGTGAGATGCTCGAGAAAGCAAAATGCCGACTGAATGTTTAATTGACTGTGTGCGTGCAAGTACGCTTCTCGGTTATGACTATTCGTGCTTCTGTGTGAGTGTGCATGTATATATATCTGCACTTCTCTGACAGCAGCACCCTGTCATTAGTAGCCCTGACTGCTGATTACTGGCACTGCATGGCCTGTGGAGGTGCACCTGGGAAAATGCTCACACCTGTCCCTGTCCTGCTCAGCTCCTAAACTGATTTAATCTCTCCTGTTTGCTTCCCTGTCCCAGATATAATAAACAGACTACTTATTTCAATGTTTTATAATGCTTTTACACTTGTGAATCAGCATGAAAGAATGCTTCACCCCTGCCTGTTATGCAATGGCACAGCAACAACCTGTAATAACTCCTGGTGTCCAGCACATGCACCTGTTGGAACATGTTGCCATATATCACAATGTGTGTATCATCATCACCTCTAATCCACTGTTCTGAGAGTGACGGTAGCGGTTGAAGCTGGGTGATTACATGCTTTATTGTTGATTGGGTGCTAGATGACGTGACCATGTTTGGTTTTTTTCTTCTTCTTTTTTTATACATCACCTTTATACAACCTTTAGACTGCACATGTAATGCTGAATAGAAAGCAACAATGCACTGGAGTTTAATACAACCCAAGATGCATTTTTGCTAGTTTCAGATGCGCCGAAGGATGAATGATGATGGTGAACGGTGCAAATGATCGACCATTAGCGTGGAAACTGTATCAATGTGAGCATATTAGCATGGTAACATTAGTATTTATGACAGCTGAGGACTGTTGTTGTCCTGAGAAGAGGGTACTTTATCTTATCACTGACATGATATACAAGGAAGTCCACTTAGTGTGTGTGTAAAGAGTGTGTTTATCAGATGGCAAAATGCTGCACAAAGGTTTCTAGGGCAGAATTTGCAAACTATGTAAACAAAAGAATGATGGCAAAACAGTTTTATCTTATCACAATAATTTCGAGGTAAACAAACAGGTAATCTGTGTTTGTTTGGTCATGTGATTCTGCGGGCTGATGTTGCCTTTCATATGCTGAGTTATATTTAACAGTTGTGGTTATTTATTTATTTTTATTTCTTTATGCTTTTGCCAGCTCACGTTGCATTGTACCACTTCACTGCTGCTGGATTGGCTCCATGTTTCCACAGAAAAGTTAGTCTGAAAATAACTTGTTACTGCAATTAGCTCACTAAAACATAGAAAAACAATGCCAAAAATGATTCAAATTATAATACAAAAAAAATGCAGACTGAATAATCTGAAAAAAGGATATAAATACATGAATCTGAAAGTACATAATATAAGTCTTAAAGTGTCTTAATTATGTTTTGTCAACCTAAGAAAATAGTCTGTTGTCCTGTTTCCCACCTTTTTATTTGTTGGTTTCCTTTGTGGCTGATTGCACATCGCACAGATGTGTTTAAGTGGTTTCTTCAGGTTCTGGTGAGTAAAAGGACTTCATGTGTTTATCTGAGAAGATAAGGATGAGGTCAGAGGTCTTCTGTAATGGGAATGCTAATGAGAAAGGGTTTTGTTGGTCCACATTTCTTGATTTTTCTGTGTTTTTCCAAAATGTTGTTTTTAATTGTTCTCTTGCTATCTTAGCTCAATCACAGTCCCAGTAAGTGCTTTAAGTTCATTAACCTTAATGAAATATATAATAAAACATTTAGTTTAATCAGATTGCACAAATAGGCAGCATATTGTTCCACTAAATACTTAGCGTGGAGCTAACGCTTCTCTTTTAAAGTCTGAAAACAGTCGTCGAAGTGTAAGCAGGTCAGTGCCATTCAAACAGACGGTGCTCTTGTCTTCTGTTTACAGTTAAAAACAAATGCACATCAGTTATTCTGACCTACTATTGCACAAGGTTAGAGGTCAATACCATAAGAGGAAAAGCTGTTCAGCTGCACTTTTGTTTGACAAGTCAGGAGACTATGCCCAAGGCTTTTATTTGAAAGGCTCGTCATTCAGTGTCTTAACTCTTGTCTGTGTTTTCCTTCTGCAGAGCTGATTAGAGTTGCAACCCGAGATAGTACTGCATGTAAGTCATGTTATTTTTCTCTCTCTTGCTTTATTATTTTCTCTTTATCATTTCAACTCCTTGTAGCTGCCTGCATGATTTGCAGGCTGAACATGAGTGGCCTCTTCACTCACATACTGTACGCACTAGGGGCTGAATCGGGGTTTGTGAACTGACCCTCACTTTGAGAATGAAACGCCTACTTTTACTTATTTTGCCTCCTTTTTTCTCTCTCTCACTTCAGTTTTTGGTGATGTTCACTTTTGCAAAGACAAAGATAGCACAGAGACCAAGCGGTAAAACAAATTGCTTCTTGTACATTTGCAGAAGTATGCAACCACTCAGACCCCAACAACCCCCACCACTTGGTTAGTCCTGCTCTCCAAAAAAAGCCTGCTCCATATATCATCGGTGCACCACCTTGAAAGTAGGTCAGTAAAGGAGTTTGGGCTTTAATTCTCAGAAAGCAAAAAAGGACAAAGACTCGGGGGAAGTTGAGTGTGCAATGTGCCAGTTAGCATCGTATAAATTTTTCTAGGCTGTCCTCTAAATGATGGAAACACAATTTGTAGGACATCTTGTCCGGAGTCTGTGACACTGTATCACCTTTATGTAAACAGTGAGTGCAGTACAGTGCAGCACCACAAGATAATGCACATGAAAAGTCTGCTTTATCACACAGTTATTTTCTCTATCTCAGCATTTTGCACTACTTTTGCACTACATATTTAACTGACATACTCACCCCTTTTGCATTATTGTCTAGTGTCTCTTGTTCTACATATGTCTATATCTGTTCTTGTTGTTCAGTACAGTTGTTTCATTTTTAAATGTAATATTATTATTATTATTATTATTTTATTTTATTTCTTTATTTTTCTTTTTTTCTAGATTATTTATGATCTTATTTAGTTGCACTTATAGCTTCGTTTCTTTAGCAGTAACTTGGGTAGGAGAGTAACGCAATTTCAATTCTATGTATGTCTTGTACAGTATTGACAATAAAAACTACTTGACTTGACTTGACTAGTTACCAGTTGTATGTCAATTGTCACCTTATTTTCACACTTTTCTAGCATGTACTAACTTCAAAATGAAACCTCACTCTAACATAAAGAGACCGGCATGCATGCAAAAATGCAGCAGGTAAGCAACCCTACAAAGAAAGCAGACACAGTGTGGTATGCAGAGGACTGCCCTTCTGTGTTTACGTTTATTAAGACTCAAAGATGTATGTGACTTTACGGTATGTGGAGGCCTATACTATAGCTTATTTTCCACATACCTTTTCTTTTCTGTACCACTGCGGTAACATGTGAATTTCCCCATTGTGGGATCATTAAAGTTCTAATCTATTCTACCTTTTTCTGGTGGCTAAATGCCAGACATAGCCTGTAGTTTAAAACCATCCAACCCAAGGTGGAGATTTGAAAATCAAAATTTAGATTATATTAGCAAAAATGAAGAATTTTGACTTGAGAACTGACATTGATTTCAATAGATTTCAGACTTAACATTGAAACCCAGCATACCTAATGAAGTGGCATTGTATAACAGTCATATGAAAATAATGTAACAGTTTGAACTCACTTTGTAGCAATAAACATAAAGGGAATTATCACCAGAGTCTGCAGTAAGGAGTTGCCCAGATGTAAGATAGAGTAAGCAAAGGGCCACTAACTGGATAAGTGAATTGAAACATGGTTATGGGTTACAGTGAATAGAGTACTTCTAATTAGACTCACTCTAGGTCAGTGTGACCTCAGTCCAATTCCATGTCAGGATGCCACTACCAGCTACTGTACAACTGACAGATCTTTTCAAGAGAAAGAAGAGGAAACTCCAAAACCATTCTGGACCCTACTCACTCAGCAAAATAGCTTTTTTCAGATATTTTCCTCAAGAATTGGTAGGAACTAAAAACAGAGTTATGTGCAAAATGTATTTCTACTGCCTTCAAGTGCCCAAAAAACCTCTTACTGTAATTTCAATTAGAAGGGGAGTGGGAGAATAAAGCTCTTTTCCAAGGCTAAAGCCTAAAGAACATGACCCAAATCCACATAAAAGAAATGGTGGACTTCTTCATTTGCCCGTTCGCCACCTGTCCACCATGTTTCATGAAATGCAGTGAGATAACATTTGTGTAATCTTGCCTGCAATATTGTCTTTGCCAATGAACAAACGACAAGGAGAAATAATTTTCATCAAAGCCACAAAAAGCCATAAATATTCAGCACTTTTTTTAATGCACAGGTATAATACAGGTAAAATACAGCCCAGCAGAGCTCAGTTTGACCTTGTTAACTCTGCTTCATGCAGCTCAGTTCAAAGCTCTGCGGCCTCTCAGAGGTACACTCCGTGAGCTCTCATGTGTCAGAAAGTCCACAGGATCATATGCCTCAGAAGAGAGGAATTAAAACAAAAAAACATGAGGGGATGAAAGAGAAGAGAACATTGGAACGTCATGGGGAAGCCGAGACACACACGGACATCACACATGCAGACACACTTCCACTCGTGCATTCCTGTTAAATGAAGGCCAAGCAGGAGTGTTCGTTCACACAGGGAGAGCTGTCAGTCTGTTGTTCTTTGGCGGCAGTTTGAAAAAGCACGAGTACATGGATCTGCTTTAACTAAAATAAGAAATATATCAGATTTCCTTGGCATCTCCAGTCCCTTCTGGCTGTCTTTGTTGAGTCGGTCCCAACATAATAACATTCAGTGGAACCGATTTAATAAAGAGAGAGAGCAAGAAAAAGGCCAAAATGACAAGAGGAAGTTGCAATTGACTATTGCTAAAAAAAAAGAAAAAAAAAAGAAAGAGTATGCAAGTTGATTTTGTAAACTGCACAGTACTGATGATGTGAAAACAGAGGCTTTCATGGAGCCCATCGTTGTTGTTTTAGGCTCAAACCTGATGGTCTAGGACAGGGGTGCCCACACTTTTTCAGAATGAGAGCTACTTAAAAGCGCAGGGCGGTAAGGTGAATGTCGATCTACCTGCACTCCTCTTGCGATCGACCAGTAGATCGCGATCGACCAGTAGATCACGATCGACGTGTTGCGCACCCCTGGTCTAGAAAATGAGAGAAGGATGAAGGTAGGAAGTCAGAGGGGGGTGGCGGGGGGGGGGGGGGGGGGAGGACCACATGGGGTTTGTTTTTAAA